>BLSH010452010.1:25118-35332 GCA_018402905.1 Glandirana rugosa
CGGTGGCGTAGATTGCTAACCATTCGACGTTACACAATGCAAAAAACTAAGCCCTGCCCCCCCCCCCCCCCGGTGCCACGCTTGGCACCTTTCAGGGGGGAGCGGGTACCTGTTTTTGACAGGTACCCACCCCCACTTCCGAAAGATCTCGCCACAGCGAGATCACTCGGACGTTCACCTTCCCTCCTCCTTCCACTGCTGCCGGGCCATTCAGAAAACACAGCATGCTTTGCACACGCACTGTAGGGAACTGGCTGTGAAGCCAAAATGCTTCACTGCCGGTTTCCCTTACCAGGAATGGCAGCGGCAGTACCCAAGAGCCAATGGAAACATCAGCTGCGGTGCCGACGTCGCTGGATTCCAGGACAGGTAAGTATCCTAATATTAAATGTCAGCAGCTACAGTGTGTGAGCTGCTGACTTTTAATTTTTTTTTTTAAAAGAGGTATTAAACCCGAATCAAAAAACGTAACACATTGCAGCTTACCAATCGTTAGATGCGGTGGCTGCATTCGTTTTCTTTTCTTTTACTTTTTTCCCCTCTGTATTAGTGAGACATTACTCTGATTGCTGAGTTCTCAGTGTAGAGCTGGCAGGGGACAGCTTCAGCATCAGGATGTTGCTGCAGCCATCTAGGGGAGTGTGAATGTTTGGTCTTTTATATTCCCATACTTCTCTTTTAAAGTATATGTGAAGCCTTACCTGTTAAAACAACCCATCCAGTTTAAAGGAGAACTGCTAGGCAACATTATATATATATATATATATATATATATATATATATACCATTTTGCTTTAAAAGCGATTGAAAGGGGGTGTGTCAGCTGGAGGCAGAGAAAGAGCAATACTCTGATCTTCCCAGTGAAGAGCTGTGCAGGGAAGCATGTCAGAACAAATATTGGCCATTGGAGGAAAGGAAGGCTGTTCTCCCAGCACAGCCAGAAAACTGACCAGGCTGGAAGATGTGCTCTTATTAGTGTGGTCAGTTTGCAATAGGAAAGCATAGGGACTGGCAGGATCACCAGGTATTTCACATAAAGGAAAAAATAGAAAAAAACAGGATACCTTTTTAACACAAGTACATGGTACTACAGGTACACATCATGAATTTGAAATGTTGGGGTAACAAACACTTTAATAAGAGATGGTCCAGTGTCACCATAGCATATTTTGCCTAGGAAAGAAAGGGGTCAAAAAAATGATTAGAAAATACAGGGAAATAGGTTAGGGTAGGAAGCATGTGAGGAGGTGCGGCATGGTGTGGCGGCTGTAAACACTCAAAGGTCCAGTTGCAGAAAACAAAACTTGTTTTAATGTCAGGGTTCAACAATTCACAACAAGCCCAGTGGGAAGGCCCCCAACAGGAAAACTCATAGAATGTATCAGCAGTGTGTAGAGGAGATCTCAGAGATGCCAACAGCGTATGTCTTGAGGGGGGAATGAGGCCTGGCCAGTCCGTACCCAAATGGGGAGGTCTCATGGAAGGATGGCCTGTCTCTATCCTTGCCCTACTCATCTGGACCCTCTCCTTTTCACTAATCATTGTCCCTGTCACACGAGTGACCTGTCCCTACACAACACATACTCAAAATACACCAAGCCTGGGAGCCAGGGCCTTAAATAAACTCTGCCAGACCCAAGATGGCTGCCAGCATCACATGCGGCAGCAGCATCCAATTGGATATCCTCCCCAATGACCCAGGAAATCATAGAGTAAGGGTATCAAACTCAATTTCATTGCGGGCATCATCAGTAGTGTGGTTGTCCTCAAGGAGCTGGTTGGATCTGGGGTGCGCAACGTACAGTGAGTACAGACTGCAGAGTTCAAGAGTGTGTTATGTACAAAGTGCAGGGTTCAGGAATGTGTTATATACAGAGTGCGGAGTTCAAGGGTGCACTATGTAGTGAATGTAGGGTTTAGGGGGGTGCTATGTACAGAGTGCAGAGTTCAGGGGTGTGCTGTGTACAAAGTGCAGGGTGTGCAACATCCCTAGTTCAACCCCCACCCCCCAAAGCTTCCTCGCATCTCTCTCTACTGCCTGGCCCGGCTTTAGTATCTCCCTGTGTACGTGGCTCTGCCTTGCCTTACATAAGGGTCATTTTATCTCTGGAGATCTGTCCCTGCCGTGCAGGGATCTGTTACAACCAGGAGCCGCTGAGCAAACCTGTCCCTTGTAAACACAGAAGGCTCTTGTTGAATTGAGTTGAGGGTGAGAGCCAGAGGTGGTGGATTGGAGTTCTGCCACGTTTCTGCTGCAAAACTGGGTGTGAGGGCCACATGACAAGGCCTAGCGGGCTGAATTCAGCCTTGCGTTTGACATATGTGCCACAGAGGTACCAAGAGGTTCCTCTCGACTTCCCCTCCAAATGCATTGCTGCTGCAGTTGAGCGCCACCTACGACTGCACCTACCAACAGGCAGAGGGAGAAATTTGGGATGGAGGGTATATAATGAAATAATAAGAGAAAAATGAGTGGAGGACTCCAAGGGATGGGTCAAGGAGTAGGGGGAATAATCCACATCACCCCTAAGTGGCTGAGAAGATGGGATGACGTATTCATGAAGATGCAATAGTTCAAATTTCCACTGAGTTAAGGAACACAGTCCAAGGCCCAGGGGGTTGTGTGTGGATCTAGCCTATCGTATCTCGCTGCTAAAAGATGCTCTGGGTCCATAATAGAGTCTAATTCCAATGCCCATTCTGTTGCAATCCCTTCAAATTTTTCCCAGACCCGCTATTTAAAGTGGTTGTAAACTCTGTTACACCACTTGCACCTACAGGTAAGTCTATAATAAGGCTTACATGTAGGTACTGTAAATATCTCCTAAACTTGCACAGTTAAGGAGATATTCACTATATAAGATGCTGCCGACATCATCGACATATGCGCACTGAAGGAACGGCCCGCTTGTGACGTTTCTTCATGGCCCACGCCGTGACCGTCATGAGTGACGTCATTGTTGCTCCTGCCAATCACAGTGCCAGAGCCTGGAAGTAACTACGGGAAAGATGTCGGTCCTGTCAGCATGTGTCAGTGCCAATTCAGGGCATCGTTCTAAGGTAAGTATTTCATAATGAGCTAGTATGCACTGCATACTAGCTCATTATGCCTTTGTCTTGCAGGGTTTTTTTTTTGGAGGTTTACAACCTCTTTAAAGGTAATCCCACACATATTAAACAGGTTTCATCACAATATGTACAATTTTTCCGAAACGAAAACCACATATATATAATTTTGTTAATTTGAGAAAAAATTTCCATCTTGTACCTTCAAATTTCTCATCACTACAGTAAAAAATGAATGTCAATACCCCAGTAACCATTAGAGAATCGAACGACTGTTCTGAAAATTTAAATTTTTAAACAAAATTCTACTGGTGTATGGCTTGCTTTAGTGGTTTTTATGAGCCACTGTCAATCAGGTGCTTTGATGCTCCTCATGAGATGGTACTGCCTGTGACTAATGCTGGCCTAGTGCTTTTTTTTGATGACATTCAACAGGTGTAAGAGGCAGGAAGTGAGTCACTGGCAGGGTTAACAGGTATTTTCAATAAAATGCAAATTATATATACAGTATGCAGCCAGGTGCTTGGCTAAGAATGGAGAGTGTGAGAAACCCTGGCTGCAGCTGCTCTCTGTAGCTGCTGCCCTGCTGTGATCAATTGGTTAACAGCTGTTCAGTTAGAGGAGGGAGCTGCCAAGCAGGAAGAGTTCAACAGACTGAACCAGGCAGCAATGCACTATGGGAACTGTAGTCTGGAAGAGAGACTCTGCTGTGGTGATCAAAAGCTTTTGAACTACGTTCCCCAGAGGGAGATTTCTTGGAGGAATTGTAAGAGATGCATTTTCCTGGGCTGTACAGGACATACCTTAATTTTGCCATGAGGAGGACAAGAGAGTGCACATTGCTGTCCAGTGTGCACCATTACTGCTGCATATTGGTGGCCTGAGCAGGATCCAGAGTGTTGGATTCAGGGGTGCCAACAGAGACACCTGCGTTCAGAACAGAGAGTGGGCAAATTGCTGCTTGTAAACGGATCGTGAACTGCAATATCGCTGGGACTGGCGAGCTGCTGCTGCGGGGATTTACTATCTACTGCTAGAGAGAAGGAGCCTTTTTGGAACTGACCATACAGCCATCTAGTAGCCTTATTTCTGCCTTCAGGTTTAACTGGGCTGTACTCATGTGCACCAACAGTACATCAGTGCCCCATTGCTAGCCGGCTGAAGAGTTAGAACCAAAGCCTGCCCCTTTACAGCTGTTACACAGAGATCTTTACCTATTGCTTGTTCTGAGAGGTACCTCTCAGGGGACATTGCGCCACATCATTGACATTCTCCTACATCACACTGTAAACTAGTTATAGTATTGCTATTTAGATTGTAGTTAATGCTTAAATGCACTGTTTATTGCTGACTTTGCTCATTTATGAGTTAATTCCAGTCTAGTGGTACAGAATTTTGTTCTAAATTACTTTGGCATAGTAATTACAGTATACTGTCTAGCAGACTTTTCCGTAACCTACCTTCTGTATGCTCATTTATGCTCAGACCACCATTTATTCCAACCCATACCAATACATTGAGTTAATTTACCACTAAGCAGTCTTGTGTCTATTTCCTGATACCAATTCACAGTAGACTTAAAGGTATCCACACTTGTGTTCCTATAAGTGCCTGCAGTAACTTTCACTCAGCCAGGTGTTTCCGAGGGGCTGAGGTTGTTCTTGGAGTAGAGATCGCAGAACAGAGAATCCAAATTGCCAAAGTGGCTCCTTCAGGGGTAGTGCTAAAAAAATGCATAAACTTGTATTAAATTTAATTTGGAGCCTGTAAAGTGTTTTTTTTTTATTTATTTTGGGTTTACAACTACTGTAAACAGACCAACAGGGGGCAGATAAGAAAAGTTCATTGTTAGGGGCTACATAACTTTTAACAAATACCCACTTTAATTTGGAAAGCAAAGTTCATTGCAAATTTAAGTCTTTGTACATGTGGCATCATTCGCCAGACGATGAAAGATGTTGATTTTTCTCTATTCTGAGTCGACACGCATTGGCATAATTTTTTACACTCAATCCAGGACACAGAACAAAGAGACTTTTGTGAGCAGCGCTATTTTTCTCAAATTATTGCCATTTTCCAACAAGCATAGTTCTTATGCAATCTATTTTCCTCTCTATAAGTTAGATAACTCATCACGCCATAGGAAGACAGATTATACCAGCAGTCTTTTTTTTATCAAAAACATTTTACGTAAGCCGAAGTCATCGGACGGAAGAAGCGTGGCAAAATGTAATTGATATTTTGATGTGATCTGCGCAGTTTATTGAAGATCTTATGTTGTCGTTCAGGATTTCGGAAAGCATGAGAAAGACATCAGTATCAAAGCTTATCACAACATGTGAAAATAATGCTGAGAAAGAAAATTAAATTTGTTGAATCGTCAGATGTGCGGTAATTAAATAATATTGGAACAAGAACAAATTGTATTTTGTTCCGTTTTCGCTGCACTTCAGAGGAATGCAAGGAAAACATTTTGTTTATTGTGACGGTTTGAAAAGGCTTATCTAGGCTAAAAAAAAAAAAAAACGCAGCATAAAGTTGTCTGAGTAAGATGGTACTTACCTACATGAAATATGATTTTATATAAACTTTATAGTGCAACTCCAGGCAAAAGAAATTACATATATAATGCAGTCTGTCATTAGCATTAAAGGAGTCGCATCAGCAATGGAAACTTAAAGCTGAAATGGGAAAAATATACCCTTCATCTCCCTCCTAGACATAAGGAGCGTTATACCCTTGCAGTGAGTCCCCCCAACACTTCAAGGGTTACACACTTCTTATGTCTAGGAGGGAAATGAAGAGGCAGTATTATGTACCTTATGTGCCACTCCAGAAAGCTCCAGTGCTGCACTCTTCTGCCTGAAGCTTCGGCCTGTGGGCAGTTCTTCATGTACAATGCAGGGCTACTAACCCTGGCTGTAGTATAGTCAAGGCCAGAGAGCCTAAGAGGGGAGGCAGCGCAGAGCTCGTCACGCAGATCAAGGAAGCCTGTCAAAGCGAGGAGTAGGGTAAGTATTAGTCCTGATCCTGGAACCCCTAGACTTAACGAGCAGTTAACCCTTGCATTGCATGGGGCCCCACTGCAAGAGTACATTTTGCCTAATTCCTACTTAACTGCAGGTCTATTGATTCATATATACATCCTTCAGTGGCAGTCGCTCCATAAGGTGCGACACCCCCTCAACCATCCATGGATGGCATTGCATGGATTGCAATGGGGGGGGGGGGTTTATAAGCACGTGATTAGAACCAGAGGCTCTAATAGCCTTCAAAAAAGGGTGGGCTTGGGGCGCAGAACACTGTGCTCCAAGCCCAACCACTTGTGTCTTAGGACTTTCAATGGTGACCCAGGGCACACTTCCTCCGGCTAGCAGGAGGATGCCCAACTGTGAGATCGCTGGAATGGCCCCGGCTCTTCCTACCCCCTACTGCAGCAGGTACTGTATGTGGCACATTCAGTGTCTAGAGTCTCATCCGTGATCTTCACTGTTCGTCTCCCACGGTGGGGGGGGGGGGGTGGCTTGGTGGCAGGCTATCTCCGCTGTTTTACTCCCGTGGCTGAGGGGGGTTGGTTATCGCTGCCGTTTGTATCATCCTGCGGGGTATCACCGCCGTCTGTATCCCACCACCAGCCGCCACTGACATACTTACCCTTTTTTTTAATGATTCTCCAGTAAATCACATTTTTATGGCTGCCATTAATGCCTGCCAGCTCCTTGCATTCAGCCCAATTTGTGGACATTTCCTTTGTGGAGCTCACGCAGAGTCCTACTGCTACCTCCTCCTCTGCTGTGGCCACGCCTGTCAGAAAGTCCTGTGTACGTGTTTACAATCATGCTGATGTCCCCTCTGCCTTCATGACTGGTGACGACGCTGGCCTATTATTATTGAGAGTTAGGCCTCATACACACGGGCGTTTTTTACAGCCACGTCTTTTAGCATTTTTTTACAGCTCTCCATGTTATTCAATGGCCCCTTAAATACGCCAACATTTTTGAGCTGTAGATGGCATCGGCGTTAGTGAGCTGAAAGTAGAGCCCACAGCCAGCGCGTTCCGAGACTGTAACGTTTTGACGTTTTTGACGCCGACGCCGCAAAGCGCTCACTAACGCTCACTAACGCTGTACCGACGTTAACCGGCATTTTTGACGCCAACGTTTTCAGGTTAAAAAATAGCAGAGGAATGCTTTTTTTTTACAAAAAAATGCCTATTGACGCCGACGCTCACTAACGCGCATTCACGCTCATTAACGCCGATGCAAAACGCCATAAAAAACGCTGATTTTTCCCTGACGTCGGGCCCAACGTTTTGCTTATTTTTTTTCATACGCCTGTGTGTATGAGGCCTAATGATCAAATTACAAATATAAAGCGGTAAGTGATAACATATCCACAAGTCCACTCAGTGGCTATCGCCTATAGTAGAACTCGTGACTATTAGCAACGCATTATTATAAGTAACAAAGACAAAAAAGAAAAACTTTACTATATCAGAAAAAAACACTTTAATAATATGCAGAAACATTGTTCCATATTATTTTCAAAGTTGAAGAAGACTGAAAGACAGTGAGATTAGAGGGGATAGAAGCATAGTGAGAAATGAAGGGATAGATAAGCAGAAGAAGATAGGGGAAGGCAGAGAGAGGAAGGGTCTGCTGGAAGGTCTCAGTCTTGCGGGATTGCCCATCCAACCAATATGGGACTTTCTCTCTGTCCAATTTCTCGACTTGTTGTGGGCTTAGGAAGTTGGTGAGAGTATCAGAGGCGGAGAAGCGGAGCCAGATCAACCATAAAACCTTATATTTGTCTAATGTATCATTGTCCATCACCAGCCTCTCCTATATTCTCATAATATCGTTCATAGCGGATACCCACTGGGCTAAGAGAGGAGTAGTAGTAGATTTCCAGTACAACGGGATGATTTGTCTGGCAGCTGACAAAAGGAATGCAGAAATTAATTAGAGCGAGACTTCTTCCTTAAGACCCCTTTCACACTGAGGCGCTTTACAGGCGCTGTTTAGCTCAAAATTCACTCCCCATCCACCCCAATGTGAAAGCAGGAGTGCTTTCACACTGGGGCGGTGAGCGTGCAGGAAGTTACAAAAATTCCTGCAAGCAGCATCTTTGGGGCGGTGCGGTGAGCAGTAAAATACCGCTCCTCCACTGCCGCTGCCCATTGGAAACAATGGGGCAGCGCTTCCAAAGCGGCTGCACACTGCCTCGGAAGCGCAGAGAGCGGGCACTTTTAACCCCGTTTTAACCCCTTGTGGGAGGGTTAAAAGCGCACTGCTCCTGCAGCCGTAGCGCTGCTCTAACAGCGGTAAATCCCCACTGTGACTAGCAGGGATTTACCGCTAACGCTCCACCGCCCCAGTGTGAAAGTAGCCTTGCACAGTAGTCTTTGCTTTTATGAATCTTTCCTGTAACATAGTTTTAGCACCTGATAATCCTGCCAGTGGATCCATTATTTTTCCACCTCCTGTAAAAAGCCAAGCCAAATAGCCAATGTGGTTGAGACAAATATCGTATAACCCTGTCAGTGGTGCTTACATCAGCCATATGCTCTAAAACTAATAAAAGATACTGTTTCTCTAACTGTTTTAAAAAATGAGCTGGAGCTGAGCTTTAATTTCTTTGTCTTTTATGTGTCTATTGTGAACTACTTGTGTATAGACTGCTCTGCAAGGTGACAACATTGCTGAACAATTAACTGCAGAAGCAGCATTGTCTTCCTCTTGCTGGAAGTGGAAACATAATTGGATCTACTGGTAATTAAACTTTTTTAATGTTACGGGGGGCTGCGAAAAACAAAAACGTCTGTGTTAGGCTTGGTTCACACTGGTGCGACCTGAAAGTCGCGCAACTTACAGTGCAACTTTGCCAGGCAACTTCCAGACCATTTGCTGGCGACTTTTTTTCTTTTGAAAATTCTGTTTATTGGTATTTTCAGAATGGTATACAAAACAAAGCCTTTGGGCATACCCTTGCTTGGTTCTACTAACATGGAGTTGCTAAACAGAAAAACAAGGCACATAAACATTGTAACCACTTAAGACTAAAAAAGCTCACAACCCCATATCACCGTTATATTGGTAGGATAACAGGCGCAATAAGGGAACCATAATAGGTTCCCCATGCTATGCTACCAAATATTCAGTTTTAACTAATGCTGAGGGAACAGTAGGCTACAAAGAAAGATTGGCCCATACTTATTCGCTAAAGAATTTTATATTATTCCAAGTTGGCTCATTGAGATGTGTTGGATTCTTAAGCCTCCAGCCAAGTATGCCAAATCTTGTCAATCTTGGTCGGACACCCTCTAGCTATGTATGTAGCTTTATATAGTGGTATTACCGAGTTGACCAGTGTTTTCTAAACATTGAGAGTTGGGGCCACTGCCTGCTTCCATCTAAGGATTATAGCCTTTCTTGCATAAAATAAGAGAAGCCACACATGGGCGTCCGCAGGTAGGGGCAAGGGGGGGCAAGTGCCCCCCCCCTGGAATCAGGGATCGCAAGGTGTCTGCGCAGATTGTGAGCAGGTGCTGGAACACTCCATGTACCAGCTCCCGGCACAGGAAGGAAGATTAGACTGTGGACGGCAGCCGGCAGGGCTTTCCATCGTCCGGTGTTAAGACAGCACTGACCTGCAGAGCCTGCAGAAGCCTGTGCCAGGAGCCTGACCTGCCAATGTGAGTTATAGACAATTCTTTTCTGTGGGGGGAAGAGAGCTCTGTGCGGGGGATTAGATATGTATACTGGCATAGCACACTCCTGGAATCTGAACCCTGTACATAGCACATGCCTGGAATCTGCACCCTGTACATAGCACACGCCTGGAATCTGCACCCTGTACATAGCACACGCCTGGAATCTACACCATGTACATAGCACACCCCTGGAATCTGCACCCTGTACATAGCACATGTCTGGAATCTGAACCCTGTACATAGCACACGCCTGGAATCTGCACCCTGTACATAGCACACGCCTGGAATCTGCACCCTGTACATAGCACACGCCTGGAATCTGAACCCTGTACATAGCACACGCCTGGAATCTACACCATGTACATAGCACACCCCTGGAATCTGCACCCTGTACATAGCACATGTCTGGAATCTGAACCCTGTACAAGATGTGTAT
>BLSH010452010.1:38620-50781 GCA_018402905.1 Glandirana rugosa
TAAGTCTGACTCTTTGGTTATAATAATCTTTGACAACATCACGATGGGGGGATACTACCCATCCTACAACATCGCCTCTTCCTACCCAGGAGGACAAGAAACGGGACTTTAGTAGTCTATAGAGTTGGAGAGACCGAGTGTACCAACCCACCTGACAGAGAGTAAACCTTGTTTCAGGGGGACAGGGAGAAAGGAGGAGGAGACAGGGGGAAAGGAGGAGGAGACAGGGAGAAAGGAGGAGGAGACAGGGAGAAAGGAGGAGGAGACAGGGAGTACGACCAGACTAGAGATATCAACATATATAGATAAGTAGTGCATTTCATATACATTTTATATACAACTATAGAGATCAGACCAGCATGAGGGACAGAGGAGGAGGAAAGAGGGACAGAGGAGGAGGAAAGAGGGACAGAGGAGGAGGAAAGGGGGACAGAGGAGGAGGAAAGAGGGACAGGGGGACTTTGTTCCAAATGAGAGACAGTCCACCCAACCATGTGAGCCAGAGAGGTTGAGATATCTGATGATTTCAGGGCAAAGAACAGGAGGACCCATCCTTCTCCGCTACAACATCCTACCCATCATAGGGGGGTAGCACTACAACAGTTTCTAATAATATTGGTTTCTCAGTCTGAATGGGGACAGTAATAAACCTATCCTTAGCACAGGGCATAATGATGAGGTATGTTTATCTAGGAATAGTGGGTGGGAAGGGGTTATTCAACAAATAAGTATAAAATGGATAAAGCCAGGGGCAAAGTGGTTGTTTTGCCCTTTTGTAAACAGACCCACATACATATAAAAGCATTTTTTGTTCTTAAAATAGGCTACACAGCCTACAGGCACAGTGTTAAATAGCTTTGAATGCTCAGAGTTCTTTTTAAATACACCAAGTTATATCATAGGCATATGAGCCAGTTGGAACATAATGAAACAGTCACAGAGCAGATTACAAAGACTGGATGTCATTGTGCCCATGATGCCGGCAGCATAATGCTTCTGGATTATCTGCTTTCATAACCAAGGAGTAAATGCATCAATCAGTTTTGATTCTGATGATGAATTAAGCCTGGAGCGTGGTATTTAGGAAACATTCATACATCCCTTCCATCGTGACTACAGTCATCCAATCCCAGAGGGTGGTCCTTTCCACTGCTGAACTACTAAACATTTTTTTCTTACATAAAAGAGTCTGTTACTCATCTCTACATCATCCAACCAATCTGCTTCAAGAAGAGTTTAAAAGAACATTTCTTTCAAAATTCCAAAAAAGTCCTTATTAAAGTGACTCTGTCACTAGAAAAAAAGAGCGCTGCTAGCAGGTTGCCACGGACATTTGTCCATTTCCATTGAGAGAGGGAACGTCCAGATGATGCAGGTGTCATGTAGGTGCACAGCAGCGCACTGAAGGTACAGGGACAAACAAGGTGCACTTTAGTCACTAGTAACACTGGACAAACTGGAAGACACAGGGGTGCACTGGAGTCACTAGATGACATGGGGACTGAAGGTGCACTTTGAGTCACTGGGGTCACTGAATGACACGGGGACTGGAGGCACACTTGGAGTCACTGGTCACACTGGGATCTCCACCTTGTTTATTCTTTTGATAGGGTATGCATGTACCTGTTCTTGGGAGGAACTTTGCCATATTGTGTCACACCTTACTTACACGCCTGAGGCCCTCCATTTTGAATAAATAAAGCCCACAAAATTTGCTTTTTAAATGTCTACTAAAAAAAACGGGCTAACGTTCTGTATAGCTATTTCTCCGACATCTAAGCCCTTCAGTACAGTCCAACTTGGTGCAAACATCAGGATTTAGAAAGTTCAGTCAATTCTCCCATCCTCTGTCCACTGTGAGTGCCCAGCTATGGGTCCTCATCTAGAGCCCCTTGCCATTACAGCCACAAAGGGCCCTTTCTCCTGCCCAGGTCAAAAAGTAAGGAGTGAGCTCCCGTCTGACTAGGGCTCCACCCACAATGGCTTAAAAAGAGCACTTACTCCACCCACCAACTACTCAGGGGAGGGACCTTACTAAAAGGGATACAACCCCTGCTTACAGGCACACTTAGAGTCACTGGGTGCACTGAGGTCACTGGATGACACAGGGACTGGAGGTACACTTGGAGTCACTGGGCGAACTGGAGTCACTAGATTACATGGGGACTGAAGGTGCACTTTGAGTCACTGGGGTCACTGAATGACACGGGGACTGGAGGCACACTTGGAGTCACTGGTCACACTGGGATCTCCACCTTGTTTATTCTTTTGATAGGGTATGCATGTACCTGTTCTTGGGAGGAACTTTGCCATATTGTGTCACACCTTACTTACACGCCTGAGACCCTCCATTTTGAATAAATAAAGCCCACAAAATTTGCTTTTTAAATGTCTACTAAAAAAAACGGGCTAACGTTCTGTATAGCTATTTCTCCGACATCTAAGCCCTTCAGTACAGTCCAACTTAGTGCAAACATCAGGATTTAGAAAGTTCAGTCAATTCTCCCATCCTCTGTCCATTGTGAGTGCCCAGCTATGGGTCCTCATCTAGAGCCCCTTGCCATTACAGCCACAAAGGGCCCTTTCTCCTGCCCAGGTCAAAAAGTAAGGAATGAGCTCCCGTCTGACTAGGGCTCCACCCACAATGGCTTAAAAAGAGCACTTACTCCACCCACCAACTACTCAGGGGAGGGACCTTACTAAAAGGGATACAACCCCTGCTTACAGGCACACTTAGAGTCACAGGGTGCACTGAGGTCACTGGATGACACAGGGACTTGAGGTACACTTGGAGTCACTGGGCGAACTGGAGTCACTAGATTACATGGGGACTGGTGGCAGTGGCGTTGCTAGCACATCTGACACCCGGCGCTGGACATTTTTTTTGCACCCCTCCCCCAAGGAAAATGGTATGTGGGAATATAGCGGCGCCATGCCAAAACTGTGGATGTGGTTAGATTGCACCAACAGAGGAAGGGGCTTAAAGGGCCATATAGTGAGTATGTAACAAACAGTACAAACCTCAGTATACTCATTTTAGTAAAATAAAACTGTTCTATTGCTCTATTGTTCTAGGGGTAAGCTCTAACAATACCTGGACTTCTGTGGCTTGAATGCCATCATAGAGTTGGATAGAGTGGGGAGTTCAAAATTCTATCGTTGGGGAGATTTTTCCTTACATCCTGTTCTTGTGTCACTCACACAAGAAATAGAAGAGCAGTTGTCACTGGGACAGGAATGCACAGACAACAATTTTTCCCATTACTTCCCTTCCTGAGCTCCAACAGTTGGTGTCCAGTCTACTGCAGACCACATGCTGGTACCACTTGCACCCAGCTCCTGAGTTTGTGCAACAGAATCAAAGAACAGTGACTACAAGGGAGTTTTGCAGTGTTTGCAAACAACACAGTAGTGTCTGATATCCATCTATTCTAGACCATTATAATGAGACGATTCCATAGTGTTCAGCCATGAGGATAATGGAGAGGCCAAGAAATCTTGTTCCACAGGCACCCAGGGAGAATATGTAATGAATAAATCAGTTTTTATAATTGTGTGTTTTGCATGAGGAGAGAGACCGACTCCGCTTTTCATTTCTAATAATTGTGTTGCACAGTCATTGTCGCTGTGCCGATTGCCGCCTCATGCCGGCTGATCATTTGTTACTCATCACAAGCAGACAAGTCACTCAGCCATCCCAGCAACAAATAACAAAAGCCATCAGGATCAGCTCTATATCGTGGTCAAGGCAGAAACAGCATTCTGGGTAGTTCTGCACATTGACAATTTATTCACCAGCCCCATGCGTGACAATTGGATTGCGCGGTGTTCAAAGGGGGATACTTTTAAAAATGGGATTTATAACATTTTGCATTGTAAGGGGTGATATGTTTGTGTATGAAAATGAGGATTTAAGCATCAAGTGTGTGCTATATGCTGGGGCATTTTCTGAATGCAGAGGGCCTTTGTGCAAAACATAAATTGGGCTTCCCCCATGAGAAAGCCATACCACAGTTCTGCCACCTACACATGTAGAATATTTTTAATTACGGTTACCAAACATGTGATATGCACAGTGCACCACACCAAACGGTGGGTGTGACTAGATTACGTTGTGGGATGGTCTTAAGGTTAGATAAAACCTGAGGCTAATGGTGGCCATACACATAGCAATATGATGGGATCTATGAATCAGTGAAAAGACACATACTATGTCACCGATCATTTTCAAGAAAAAACAATCGATTTAATCAAAATTATTCTGATCGTTCTGGGTGTAAATTCTGATCATAGGAAATTAGACAATTCCCTATGATCGTTAAGTGTATGGTGCATTGAAAAATCTTTTTGAACTTCCAGTTGTATCTCAGACAATAAATCTTTTGATAATACAGCCGTATATACAGTAAAATCATTCAATGTATGGCCATCATTACAGAAACGGTACAAGTATGTAGCACAGTCACTTTTTTTATGGTTGTAAGCCTAAGTTAAACAAAAAACTTCCGAATAAAATCAGCGACTACTTAGCAACCAGCAATTGTTGAGCCAATCAACACATTGGTCAGAAGAACTGGTGGTCAGTGGCTGGTTGAAAAAATGACCCTCCCCCCCCCCCAGCATTGGTGGTCAGTGGCTTGCTGGAACAATAACCCCTCAGCATTGGTGGTTGGTGGCTGGCTGGAACAATAACCCCCCAGGATTGGTGGTCAGTGGCTTGCTGGAACAATAACCCCCAGCATTGGTGGTCAGTGGCTGGCTAGAACAATAACCTCTCCCAGCATTGGTGGTCAGTGGCTGGCTGGAACAACAACCCCTCCCAGCATTGGTGGTCAGTGGCTGGTTGGAACAACAACCCTCCCAGCATTGGTGGTCAGTGACTGACTGGAACAATAACACCTCCCAGTATTGGTGGTCAATGGCTGGCAGGAACAATAACCCCTCCCAGCATTGGTGGTCAGTGGCTGGCTGGAACAATAACCCCTCCCAGCATTGGTGGTCAGTGGCTGGCTGGAACAATGACCCCTCCCAGCATTGCTGGTCTGTGGCTGACTGGAACAATTTATGCCACTCCCAGGCAGCAGGCCTGGGAGGCCAAGCCTAGATCCTTCACTCACATATCCTCTTCAGGAAAAGCCTGGAAGAGAAGGACCTTTCTAGACTCACATCCTCTCCAGACAGAGCCTGGGGGGCAAAGACCCTTCTGGAAGATCTACCTAAACATGTATTCCCTTCCCCAGCCCACATCACTGGCATAAACCTGTCATTGATTGTCCAGGGTAAAATAAATATTCATAACCCAAAACTTTCCATCTTCTCACACTAGCTGCTGGAAAATACTCTAGTAGGCAGAAGCAAACAATGTCTTGGGCTTAGGAGAAACCTAAAGGTCCCAGATGACATAAAGAAAACTCAGGCTGGCTAAAGCCTAGCTGCAAGGACTAAGCTTGCTCTAGGGACATTCCTGTTTGTGGCTGGGTCCCTACAATCATATTGAAAGATCCCCTCACCTCTCGTTTAACTGACAGCTGCAACATTTCAGAAGTGAGGTGGATCTCCCCCATGAGCTCAACAGTCCCGGGACATTTTACCCCTCCGAGCTGTATACAATCAGATGAAAGGTTTTTGGTTGAAGTTTACTTTCTTCCTGTAGAGTCTTATGAGCAATACACGTGGAAAGAAAGCCCAGGGGCGCTCTACCACACTGCTGAAATTCTTGGCACCCTTGGTGCAGGCCATGTTCCCTTTCCACAAATCCAGGCCTGCCTACAGCACCTCTGTGCAGATTACCTTAATAAATGAATGTGTATTTAAAGCTAACATGTACAGAAGAGGACAGGGTGCCTGTTGGGTGATTCATCCAGTAAAGAGTTAACCTCCACCCACCGGTCGGTGACTGAGCCGTTACACATTACCCGCAAGGCTGCTGACTCGCAATTAGTAACTGGGAGGGGGGCCTGTGCAATCATATAGAGAGGTATGTATGATACGCTGCAAGAATCAAGAATCCAGGCAGGTGGAGGTGTTATAATATCTGATAAAATATCACACCATTTATTCACAAAGGTGAACAAAATGAAATATACATGTACATTATCTATCTATATATATATATATATTAGCGAAAGAGAGAGGAGAGTATACCATATATTACTGGTAGATCAATTTACCAAGAAATGTCTTTGCCTTAATATTCAGTATTTTCAACCATGTGACTGTTATCAGCTCTCATAGCAGTCGTTATGGCAAATAACTGTCATTAACCGCTTCCAACCCGTTCACTGTACTTATACGACGGGGTGGGAACTTTGTCGTTCTGAGTCGCTCAGAACGGGTGCCTGTGCGTGACCGCTAGGCAGCACATCGGCGTGATCCTGTGATGGCTGTGATCTTAGGATACAGCCCATCACAGATTGGGATATGTCTGTGATTGGTCCTCCCAATCATGTGATGCAGCGGGAGATGCTGCAGCCTGTGCCAACAGCTCTCTGTGTAAGGGATGATTTTACACAGAGAGCTGCCACAGATCACACAGATTGTAACCATCCCCACAAAATACACCAAGCACCACTGTCCCATGAACATCTGTTCCAGTGCACAAAACATCTGTCACAGTGTCCCGTGAACATCTGTACCAGTCCACAAAACATCTGACACAGTGTCCCATGAACATCTGTACCAGTGCACAAAACATCTGTAACAGTGTCCAATGAACATCTGTACCAGTGCACAAAACATCTGTAACAGTGTCCAATGAACATCTGTACCAGTGCACAAAACATCTGTCACAGTGTCCCATGAACATCTGTACCAGTGCACAAAACATCTGACACAGTGTCCAATGAACATCTGTACCAGTGCACAAAACATCTGTCATAGCATCCCATGAACATCTGTACCAGTGCACAAAACATCTGTCACAGTGTCCCATGAACATCTGTACCAGTGCACAAAACATCTGTCACAGTGTCCCATGAACATCTGTACCAGTGCACAAAACATTTGACACAGTGTCCCATGAACATCTGTACCAGTGCACAAAACCTCTGTCATAGTGTCCGATGAACATCTGTACCAGTGCACAAAACATCTGTCATAGCATCCCATGAACATCTGTGCCAGTGCACAAAACATTTGACACAGTGTCCCATGAACATCTGTACCAGTGCATAAAACATCTGTCATAGTGTCCCATGAACATCTGTACCAGTGCACAAAACATCTGTCATAGCATCCCATGAACATCTGTACCAGTGCACAAAACATCTGTCACAGTGTCCCATGAACATCTGTACCAGTGCACAAAACATTTGACACAGTGTCCCATGAACATCTGTACCAGTGCATAAAACATCTGTCATAGTGTCCCATGAACATCTGTACCAGTGCACAAAACATTTGACACAGTGTCCCATGAACATCTGTACCAGTGCACAAAACCTCTGTCATAGTGTCCGATGAACATCTGTACCAGTGCACAAAACATCTGTCACAGTGTCCCATGAACATCTGTACCAGTGCACAAAACATTTGACACAGTGTCCTATGAACATCTGTACCAGTGCACAAAACATCTCACACAGTGTCACATGAACATCTGTACCAGTGCACAAAACATCTGTTTACAGTGTCCCATGAACATCTGTACCAGTGCACAAAACATCTCACACAGTGTCACATGAACATCTGTACCAGTGCACAAAACATCTGTTTACAGTGTCACATGAACATCCGTACCAGTGCACAAAACATCTGACACAGTGTCCTATGAACATCTGTACCAGTGCACAAAACATCTCACACAGTGTCCCATGAACATCTGTATCAGTGCACAAAATATCTGGCACAGTGTCCCATGAACAATACTACCAAAAGAAAGCTCTATTTGTGTGAAAAAATTATAATAGTTTCATATTAATACAGTGTTGCATGACCGCGCAAGTGTCATTCAAATTGTGACAGCACTGAAAGCTGAAAATTGCCCTGGGCAGGAAGGGGGTAAAAGTGTCCGATATTGAGGTGGTTAAAGCTTAGTGTATTGACCCTCCTTGTCTTCCAGCTCTTTAGTAGCTGTGACCATATCAAACACAAAACCATGTAGTTCTTGTAGCTCTTCGCATTTCTTAAAGTAAATCCAAAGTTACACTGTTTATTTTAATAGGTCCGGAAATGGTTAAAAAGCTTGTCTGTTTGGTTAATTGGGGACGTTTCTTTTCACAGACTATTAGAGATGTGCTCGGGCATGGCCATGTTCAGATGTTCTTCTGAACCCACATGGCTGAGCCCGCCCAAGGAAGCTGTCACCTGTATTGGGCCAATCACAGAGGTTTTCCCTGCCATGCAGCTCCACATATATTGTCTTTGTATGCATGCAGCTGCAGGCAATGCCCTTTTCCTGGTGGAGTCGGCCATGTGGGTTTTTCCCAAAGGGAATTGATATCCTCTCTTATGGTGGCCATATATGCTTCGGTTTTATTATCCGGTCTGTGGGGCATAGATCCATCTTGATTGGTTGAGATTAAACTTGAGTTGATCGGACAGGACAGAAAATTGTTGATCGTTTTACATCAATCAACAGCAATGAGATGCCCTGTTCATAAATAGAGTGAGCACTCCATTAGCTTCAGTGGAAGGCAGGTGAGATATAAGGAACTTTTTGTCCCCTGTGTGATATAAAGTTTTAGTGAAAAGAAAAGTTACACACAAACACTTAACCCCCCTAAAAAAAAAAAAGTAAGCCGTCTACTCCCGTGTGCATGCACATATGAATGTAAAAACATGTGTCGGGCACCTACGCATGAAAACTTCACTTGAGCCACATATGTCACATAGTTGCCAACATTGTCAAAAAATTTCTGAAGACACTTTTTTGTCTGTAGGCAGGGTTGTAAAATGGGCATTGCGTAAACGAAATAGTGGGCATGGCTTGAATGGGGTGTGGGTCAAAGGATGTGTGGTTCGAGTCTGAGATGAATGAGGGATGGAGGAAGAAAGAAAGAAATAGGAAGGGAAGGAGAGAGAAGGAAGGAAGGAAAGAAAGAGGGATGGAGGGACAGCAGGTCCAGATCCTACACCACAATATATGTATTTCAGAAAGTTTAACAATCAGCAGATAAAGATACTCCAAACACCTGGTGTTAGCGCTTCAATCATCCCAGCACCATGGTTGGTATGGTGTCAGGATGCTTGAAACACATTATTTCTATTATTACATTGTAATATAAAATGCAATAGTTCAACTCACCATAATGCAGAATCAGTGTGTCGCTTGCCACTGTTGCTTGCCACCAGATGCAGCTTGTCACTTGCCACCGTCGTCTGCCACCAGATGCAGCGTGTCACTTGCCACCGTTGCCTGCCACCAGATGCAGCTTGGCTCACTTGATAGATACAGCTAGTCCATGCTTCTCTGTATTGATGATTTGCAGTGGTGTCACTAGGGTTGGTGTCACCTGGTGCGGTAAAACATGGTGTCACCCCCCCTTAATAATTAATCTCCCAACCTAGCCTGCCACAGTGCTCTGACCTGCGGATGTGCAAGTGATGACAGGAGAAAGCAGTATACACTTGGCACAATATCGAATCGGGCTCTCTCCTGTCTAGCCTGGCACAGTGCCCTGCAGTGCGCTAGGCAGGCTAATTTCGGGTCGGCAGCGCATGGTCTCGGTGTGCACCCCAAATCTGCACACTGTCATGGATAGCGGTGATACCATCGTGGTCAGATATCAGGGCAGATGGGAGTCTCCGTCCCTAGGGGAAATGGGGGTCCCTGTCCCAAGGGAATATGGTGGTTCCTGTCTCCAGGGAATATGGTAGTCTCTCTCCCCAGGGGGAGTTGGTGGTCCCTCTGTGTCCCCAGGGAACATGGTGGTCGCTCTGTGTCCCCAGGGGACATGGTGGTCCCTCTGTGTCCCCAGGGGACATGGTGGTCCCTCTGTGTCCCCAGGGGAGGATGGTGGTCCTTCTGTCTCCCCAGGGGAGGATGGTGGTCCCTCTGTGTTCAAAGGGTAGGTGGCGGTCCCTTTGTGTCCCCAGGTGGATGGTGGTCCCTCTGTGTCCCCAGGGGGATGGTGGTCCCTCTCTGTCCTTGGGGGGATGGTGGTCCCTCTGTATCCCCAGGGGGATGGTGGTCCCTCTGTGTCCCCAAAGGGGGATAGTGATCCCTCTGTATCCACAGGGGACATGGTGGTCCCTCTGTGTCCCCAGTTGGATGGTGGTCCTTCTGTGTCCCCAGGGGGGATGGTGGTCCCTCTGCATCCCCAGGGGAATGGTGGTCCATCTGTGTCCCCAGAGGGGGATGGTGGTCCCTCTGTGTCCCCAGGGGACATGTGGTCCCTCTGTCTCCCCGGGGGGGTGGTGGTCCCTCTGTGTCCCCAGCAGAGATAGTGTCTCACTCTGACTCACTGTGTCTGTGACCCGTCGAGGTGCAGGGATGCCACTGATGGTGATTAAATCTCCGTGCCAGAAGACCAGCTCGTGGAGCAGGGAAGAACCAAGAGGCGGAGCCCCAGCGGCTGCCAATGGGGCAGAGGCTTTCATTGCCACCCGAGCTTCTCTCTTGCTTCTTCTGCACACTGAGCTGGTCTTCTGTAAAATGGTGGTGGAGCCCATTCACAAGTGCTGGCCGCAGACCCCTAGCGGCCTGCAGTGGCGGGGAAAAGTCAGGAAACCGCCAATTTCATGGGACATTTCCAGGGAAACATTAAAAAGGTCTAAATCCTGGGAATGTCCCGGGACTTTTGGCAAATATGTTACATATCGCTGCATACACCACTATACATGGTCAACTCTAAAGTAATAACCTGTAGGGGCTTTTAAAGTGTCGCCTATGGAAAATGCAGGGTACTGAAGTTCATCATTGTTTTATGTGGGCTCAAAATTTTGAAGCTTGACATATTTGGCATCAATTTACTCGGCACAACCTCATCTTATATATTTAAATGGGTAATATATTGAGGTTGATTTACTAAAGGCAAATAAAATGTGCACATTGCAAAGTGTAGTTGCTCCAGAGCTTAGTAAATAAGGTAAAGCTTCACTTTGCAAAGAATACCCAATCACGTACAAGGAAAATTTAAAAAAAACAGCATTTTTGCTTGCACATGATTGGATGATGGAAGTCAGCAGAGCTTCTTCTCATTTACTAATGTAGCGCCCCCATAGTGATAGGTGCGTTTTTGTTTGTTTAGGAGAGGTAAAATCTAGTCAGGCCTGACAGTGATTTTGTCAATTTTCCAACGCACACCTTTCTGGCAAAGTAAGGCCTTTGTCGGGGTGGGTGCTGCAGCGATTTCCAGCTGGATACTGACAGTGAGTCCAGGCCTGATTGTTTTGATCTGGGCTGGCGAGTGGTTTGGGGGGAGGGGCTGGAGATTGCAGGAAGGAACACGATTTGGATACTCCTCCTCTTTTGGGCCAGAAGGTTCTGGAAAAAGGGATGGATGAGGAGGTGTCACTTTCTGATTTATGTTGAGGAGCTCTGACCAATCCTCAATCTAGTTTAGCAGGGGGCAGGCCTCCTTAAATACAGTGATCTGCCCAGCAGGGGGGAGGAGAGTGCCGGCTGGAAGAGGGAGATGTAGCAGTGGTGCTGCAGAGGCCTCACCCGGGAAGGGAGCCCCCATTCTGGGTGGGTGACCTTAGGCCTGGTGGCTCGGGTGCAGCCGACACAGGTGGGGGCAGTTATGCAGCTAGTGACACAGGTGGGGCACTTTTGCAGCCAGTGACACAGGTGGGGGCACTTTTGCAGCCAGTGACACAGGTGAGGGCACTTTTGCAGCCAGTTACACAGATGGGGGCACTTTTGCAGCCAGTGACACAGGTGGGGCACTTTTGCAGCCAGTGACACAGGTGGGGCACTTTTGCAGCCAGTGACACAGGTGGGGCGCTTTTGCAGCCAGTGACACAGATGGGGGCACTTAAGCAGCCAGTGACACAGGTGGGGGCACTTTTGCAGCCAGTGACCCAGGTGGGGGCACTTTTGCAGCCAGTGACACAGGTGCGGACAGTTATGCAGCCATTGACACAGGTGGGGGCAGTTATGCAGCCATTGACACAGGTGGGGCAGTTATGCAGCCAGTGACACAGGTGGGGACAGTTATGCAGCCAGTGACACAGTTGGGGGCAGTTTGCAGCCAGTGACACAGTTGGGGGCAGTTTGC
>BLSH010452010.1:53612-68208 GCA_018402905.1 Glandirana rugosa
AAGTAAATGATTTCCGTTTATCTTACAACGAGAGACGTTCTCATCAACGTGGTCTCAAATCACATCGGTACACGGGGGAACCCCTACCGACCATCAACACCAGGTAGACGGGCGACGGGAGTTAGTGTGTTAAAAGGTGTGTGGGCCTCAGTGACTTGTCCGGTCATGAAACAAAACAACAAAATAAACCCCTTATTTGAAACGATCCCTACTGACACCCTACCGGTCTCTAGTTAATGTCCTGGAAGATGTATGTGGCTGGCGTGTATGTGAACGACTGGCAATGAGAAGAGGAAGGAGAGAGGACGTGTATGTGAACGACAAGGTCCGGACTTTCCGTTAAATAGTGTGTCATGGAGGTCTGATAAATTGCCTTTCAGGCCTGGAACAGCAAGTGTATGTGCAGGAGAGAGGAAGGAGAAGAGTAACGGTCAGCAAGTGTATGTGCGGTCGGTGTATGTAGAAGGTCCTGTAATTGATCTCTGGCCATCCCACAGTCATCCCTAGCAAAGTTTATTCCCCAAATAAAACAACAAAACAAAGTACTGGCCTGTTCAGTGACTCCGGGTGTGTGGAAAATTGTGTGATTGAGGGCAGCGGGCAGATGGACCACAACTACCAGCCATCCCCAAGGGGGCACATGGCTACACTAAACTCTGGTGCAACTACTCTTGCAGAGAGCAACATTCTATTTGCCTTTAGTAAATGAACCCCATTGAGTTTGTGTGCGTTTTTTACTGAAAATGTGTGCTTGATAAGTTATTACGCAAATATTGTGTGTCATAAAATTTGGGACCTACCAGTATTTTATTTTACAGAGTCTCTGCTTTCAGAAAATGTATAATGTTTTGGGGTTTTTATTAAGTGTGTATTACGTGTGCAAAAATGGCAAAAACGGTAGTGAAAGGGTTAAATACCAACCAACTGTTGCCTCTAAAACGGCTTTGGCAGTGAAAGGGTTAACCTCTTAACCACTTCAGCCCTGGAAGGATTTCCCATGTTAGGACCAGAGCACTCTTTGCGATTCGGCACTGCGTCGCTTTAACTCACAATTGCGCGGTCGTGCGATGTTGTACCCAAACAAAATTTACGTCCTTTTTTCCCACAAATAGAGCTTTCTTTTGGTGCTATTTGATTCCCTCCGCGTCATTTCTGATCGCCGCTATAAACAAAAAAAGAGCGACAGTTTTGAAAAAAAAAATATTTCTTACTTTTTGCTGAAATACATATCCAAAAAAATATAAAAAAAAATGTATTCATCAGTTTTGGCCAATAAATATTCTTCTACATATTTGTGGTAAAAAAAATCGCAATCAGTGTTTATTGATTGGTTTGCGCAAAAGTTGCCGCATTTACAAACCATGAGAATTAAATTTTTTTTTTTTTATACTGCTAATGGCGGCGATCTGCGATTTTTTATTGGGACTGTGGTATTGCGATGGACATGTTGGACATTTTTGACACTTTTCTGGGACCACTGACATTTATACAGCGATCAGATCTAAAAATAGCCACTGATTACTGTATAAATGTCACTGGGAGGGAAGGGGTTAACCTGCAGGGGGGCGATCTAAGGGTTAACTGTGTTCCCTAGGCGTGTTCTAACTGTGAGGGGGCTGGGCTGGCAGGGGCATAACAGATCTAACCGATCCCAGTATCAGTGTCATGTCCCCTGTCAGAGCGGGGAACCGCTGTGTTTACATTGGCGGTTCCACGCTTATCTCTTATTGTAAGCGATCGCAGGTCGCCAGCGGACATCGGCCACACCCCTGGAGCTCGCGCCCTAGTCACACGTGCACGAATCACTGTTTATAGACGACGATTCGTATTATGCTGCCACCTTGCAGCCGTAAATGTACGCGTTATGGTCTGGAAGTAGTTAAGGACCGCCCCGCGTACATGCACTGCGGCAGGGTGGCCCTTAAGTGCGAAATCATGTACCTGTACGTGATTCCTGTTGTCGATTCTGGGGTGCGCGCTGCCTGAGCCGGCTCTCCCGCTGTGATTGGACACAGCAGGAGCCAATCAGTGGCTCCAGCAGCTGCGATGGCCACCAGAAGGCAGACTGCCGTTCTGTCAGAGAGGAAGAGAGAAATCTTGTTATGCTGCAATCAGCAACACAGAGCTCTCTCTTTCTGCAGTTAAACCATCCCCCACATAGTTAGTAATCACTCCCTAGGAGCACACTTAACCCTTTGATCTCCCCTGATGTTAATCCCTAACCTGCCAGTGTCATTTATACAGCGACAGTGCTTTTTTTTTTTTCTCAGAAAACAATTTTATTGGCTTAAAAGAACAGAGGCAAACATAGACAGTGAATAGACGCTATAACTTTTGCGGAAACCAATCAATATGCGCTTGTTGGGATTTTCTTTACCAAAAATATGTAGCGAAATACATATTGACCTAACTTGATGAAGAAATTAGATTTTTTACATTTTTTTTATTAGATATGTTTTATAGCAGAAACTAAAGAATATTTTTTTTTTTGTTTATAGCGCAAAAAATAAAAACCACAGAGGTGATCAAATACCACCAAAAGAAATCTGTATTTGAGGGAAAAAAAGGACATCAATTTTATTTGGGTACAGCGTCGCAAGACCGCGTGATTGTCAGTTAAAGTAACGCAGGGCCGTATCGCAAAAAATGGCCTGGTCATTGAAGGGGTAAAATCTTCCAGGGCTAAATTGGTTAAATACCAACTGACTCTTCACTCTACAAAAAAAGAAGAAAATAACTTTTGAACTGGCATGAACCTGTTAAAGCTTAGATGAGGTTTTAGTAATTGGGTTTACAGTTACTTTATTAAGCTCCTGTGATGAAGCGTGCGATTTGCTGTTTGATCTGATTTGGCCACACATTTTATGCACTGAAAGTGTTAACCCTCCTTGCTGGTGGCAGTCATGGCTGCAGGTACTGTGCGTCCATATGCATGGCAGGCTGTAAGTCATTCATTATCCTCTATGAATCGCACACACAGGCCTGTATGCAAACGTCTCAGCATGTTGTTTGTGACTCAATTAACGGCCGGCAAAACATTAGAGGAATGTCTGAAAACCACACAAGCCCCCGGGAGGAACTCTACGTTCTAGGTGTGTCTACACAACGCTTTGTGTTTTCTTACTAATTGCCTGCATGCTTCACACCTTGTTAACCTCGGAGGAGCCTGTTTATAAAGAGGTGACATTTTTATGTGGCTGGATGTGTTTGTAAATGTACAAAAAATCACTGGCTATTAAAGCGGACCTTCAATCATTTTTTCTACTTTTCACATATTAAATCGTCTGTTGTTTTAACTTTGGATAGTAAAACATTTTTTTTTTTTGCCAGTAAATACCTTATACAGCCCACTTCCTGTTTCTTGTCTGGTCATTAGCCTAGGCTTATGACATCATGCACAGCTCTCTCTCTCTCACTCTTGTGAACATTTGCCAGGAAGGGAGGGGGTGAGTCATAAGAGGGCCAATGAAAGCTGCAGAGCTGGAGGTGTGCCTCTGTATGTCTGTGTTAATCCAGGAAGTGAACAGGCAGCAGCTTCAGCTGCCCACAGTTAAAATGACTGCAGCCAGACTGAGTGAAGGGAGATTTCTGCAGCATTTTTGTCAAGTTCAGAATCACAGCATATATGAAATAATATGCAAAGTGTTTGGAGGGAAGCTTCAGAATGGCAAATATGTTTTTATTACAAATTATGTGAGCAGACTGCAGTTCCTCTTTAATATCCAAGAAAAATCAAATTGTTGTAGGAGATATGGAAGGATATTATTTTAATACAAATTGGATTAGGCTTATGGTGGCTTTTGGCCTTTGTTTATGTTAGTTACAGGTTTTGGGTTCTGAGGATATAAGGTGAGAGGTGCAACAGGGGCTATTCTGTGTCAGCCATTTGCAAACACACCAAGAACTTCACAGACACCAAGATTTACTCTGAGCCATCATCTCAGCCCAGGAAGGAGATGATGACCCTGGATGATGCCCAAACAAAGGTCGCTCTGTCCTTCTGGAGATGAAAGCAGATAAAGGCGATTGTCAGGGGGGGTGCCGTGTTCCCTGCGAGAGGTGATAAATAAATGCCTGGAAGGATTATACTGACACATTACGTGGCAGTAATATTAGTGATATTATAATTACTTGGCAGTAATATTAGTGATATTACAATTACGTGGCAGTAATATTAGTGATATTATAATTACTTGGCAGTAATATTACTGATATTATAATTACGTGGCAGTAATATTAGTGATATTATAATTGGCAGAAATATTAGTGATATTATAATTACGTGGCAGTAATATAATAGTGATATTATAATTACTTGGCAGTAATATTAGTGATATTATAATTACTTGGCAGTAATATTAGTGATATTATAATTACTTGGCAGTAATATTAGTGATATAGTAATATACTTGGCACTATTAATTAATAGCGAGCAAGAAAAAATATACCTAATTATGAGTCCACTTTAAACAGATATCAGTTTATTTATAATGAGCCACAAATAATCTTATATTCTACAGCATCATCCTAAAAGTGATAACAGCACTGCTGATAAGAAAAAACAATGACATTTACAGTATGACATCATAGTTCAGATGCATGATAATTCCGTTTGGGGAAGTAGGGCAATCACAACTGTTTTGGTTTAACGACTTCTTCTTTATAACATTTCTGTTGGTAATAATCTTCCCATGAAACAGTAAAACAAACTGACTCATTAGTAGGAAATACCTAATATGACTTTTTGACTTATGCTACGTAATCACTTCTTCATTCATATCAAAGACAAAGAGTGTGGGATTCGCCAGAATTCTCTGGGGCTCCAGTTATTGGAGGTTTCTGAGGAATAGGTTGATTCTGTGGAATTGTTGACACAATGTAAAAAGAGCGTTTCCTAAGATTACATTACTTTTTCTTGATAAAAAATGCTAATTTAACAAGGCCCCAAAGATTTGTACTGCAGTGTAGAAGGGTTTGGAAGAAAAACCAAATAGACTATTTTAACAATATATTATTATTAAAGCTGTACTTCACCATTAGCAAACATCGTTTACATGCATTCATCATGTGTTTTCTTCATTGAATCTTGGTGTGCTTTGTGTATTTCTTCCAGATCTGTGCAGTAATCCAGAGCTTAGTAAAAGAGGTAAGGCTTCAATTCCCAAAGAATACCCAATAACGGTAAAATAAAGAAAACAGCATTTTTGCTTGCACATGATTGGATGATGGAAGTCAGCGGAGCTTCTGCTCCTTTACTAAGCTCTGGAGCAACTGCACTTTGCAGAGTACACAGTATTTTTCCCTTTAGCAAATCTTTAGTAAATCAACTCCTTTACCCCTGTGCAGGAGCTACCGGCAATAAAGACCATTACTGCAGCTTTCTTTTTTAACTTATCTGAGATTTGCGCCTGTATATCCACGAGACAAGTCCATCCTGTCCTTGTGAGGCACGTCATACACATGCCAGCATCAGATTGTGTCCTTTTAGCTATGGCCAGTTGAGTGTATGCATTAGCATTTATGCGTCGCACACAGGCCAAGCAGGGTACTTAAACTTTCTCCCTTGTTAGTCGGTATTGTGACTCGCCAGTTGCCTAGTTTGTGAGATTTTGGTTGTTCTACCTTGTTTGTTACCGACCTGGACCACCATGTAATTAATATGTGTTCAGGTTTAAAGGGATGAGGTGGCAACCCTAGCCTGGACACAATTATTCTCTTGCCTGCCGCCTGCCTCAACCTCTGCCTGGTTACAATTATTCTCTTGCCTGTCACCTGCCGCCTGCCTCAGCCTCTGCCTGGACACAATTATTCTCTTGCCTGCCGCCTGCCTCAGCCTCTGCCTTGACACAATTATTCTCTTGCCTACCGCCTGCCTCAGCCTCTGCCTGGACACAATTATTCTCTTGCCTGTCACCTGCTGCCTGCCTCAGCCTCTGTCTGGGCACAATTATTCTCTTGCCTACTGCCTGCCTCAGCCTCTGCCTGGACATAATTATTCTCTTGCCTACCACATGCCTCCGCTTCTGCCGGGACACAATTATTCACTTGCTTGCTGCCTGCTTCAACCTCTGCCTGGATGCAATTACTTTCTTGCCTGCCACCTGCCTCAACCTCTGCCTGGCTACAATTACTTTCTTGCCTGCCAACTGCCTCAGCCTCTGCCAGGACACAATTATTTTCTTGCCTGCCACCTGCCTCAATCTGCGTCTGCACACAATTATTCTCTTGCTTGCCACCTGCCTCAATCTGCGTCTGCACACAATTATTCTCTTGCTTGCCACCTGCCTCAATCTGCGTCTGCACACAATTATTCTCTTGCTTGCCACCTGCCTCAATCTGCATCTGGACACAATTATTCACTTGCTTGCTGCCTGCTTCAACCTCTGCCTGGATACAATTACTTTCTTACCTGCCACCTGCCTCAACCTCTGCCTGGATACAATTACTTTCTTGCCTGCCACCTGCCTCAACCTCTGCCAGGACACAATTATTCTCTGGCCTGCCACCTGCCTCAATCTCAATCTGTGCCTGGACACACTTATTCTCCTGCCTGCCACCTGCCTCAATCTGCGTCTGGACACAATTATTCTCTTGTCTGCCACCTGCCTCAATATGTGCCTGGACACAGACTATCCTCTTACTTGCCTCCTGCCCTGATCTCTGCCTGGACACAAATTACTCTCTTGCCTGTTACCTGCCCGACCTCTGCCTTTACCAATGAATGTCCTTTTTTGGCTGTCAATGACATTGGTGGAGCAAGAGTGAGCCACGGACAAAAATGATATAGTGGGTGTGTGCCAATATATGAAAAAGGGCACCTTTTTTTCAATAACAGGGAAGGTACATTTTAATAAAATAATACATCAGTTGCTGACTGGGGCGCTTGAAAGCTTCTGAGCCATAATCCATCTTCAGTTTAACATTTTGCACCTGGCCCTATGACTTTTCATTATGTCTTGTCCGGTGTATTAAGATCAACCTGAGATTCTGCTCCGTTCATTTCCTCTCTTCGCCGTCTGGCAGTTTTTTCTGTCTCTCCTTTGTTTAAAAATTCCTCCATTTGTTTAGCAGTCCATGTTTAATTTTAACAGCTTTGTAAACGGTTTGTAAATCGGGTCAGCTTCCTCCAGGAGACATGCAAACCTCGAAATGATGTGTCTGTGCAAAATATATCACCACATTCACCGGAGAGAGAGAGCGCCTACAATGGAAAATCACATCTGTCTGATAGTAGGAAATGTATATTTTTTTAATTTAAATTTTTTTTTTTTTAACACAACCTTTTTTGCATTTGCATTCACCTTTAGAAAAAAAAATGAAAAGTGAACACTGTACACCCTCCCCAATCCCCACTGTACTTACCTCCGTGGGTGATGAGCTGTCAGTGCCCATGCAACCAGTGCAGCGGTCCAGGTATTTGAAATCCCTGCTCCTCTTTCTGCAAGCTTCCAGGATGGATCAGAGCGGTGCTGTCGGCACTGACCAATCAGAATCACTCTGATCTGTTCTGGAAGTTCTGCAGAAAGAAGAGGGAGAAGAGTGGGGATCAGGACTGGTGCAAGGATTTTTGACACCCTAGGCGAAACCTAATTTTGCCGCCCTTTGGCTCCACCCCTGACTCCACCCCCTTTGCCCTGTCAATGTATATGATGGAGGTGGCAGAGGTTGAGATTTTTGCAGAGCCTCTCTACCCATTTCTTTAGCCGTGGTCCACAGGCCCGCATGGATCCCCTGTGCCCCTGGATCCGCCTCATTTTACCGCCCTGGTGTGCTGCCAGCCGCGGCTCTCCAGTGACATAAGTGATCGATGCGGAGCAGTGATGGATCAGCAGCGGTTTGGCGACCTGGGTGGCAGTGGCGCCCTAGGCGGCCGCCTACTTCGCCTAGTGGTAGAGCTGGCCCTGGTGGGGATTTCAAATTCCTGGACTACTGAACTGGTTGCATGGGCACTGAAAGCTCATCACCCACAGAGGTAAGTACAGCAGGGACTGGGGAAGGTATACAGTTTTTGCTTTTCATTTTTTTCAACCGCAATGATGAGAAAAATGTGAAGGAGTAGGAGGGAAAATTTTTCTTGAGCAAACTAATTTCTAACAGTGTTTGTGGTTTTCATTGCGGGAATTTCCATTCCTTCCAAAGCTGAAATGTTAAAAGGAAACAAAATTGTGAAGTACTTTCAAACAGCATTTGTCAAGTCATCAAATGTACTGAATGTTTGTAAATACGTTTGTTCAAAAATCTACTAGTGTATGGCTAGCTTTAGTCTTGGGCCACATTTCTGCATATGGCTGCAGGTGCGGGAATCACAGCGATACCCTCAGCCACCTGCAGTAGAACCACAGGGAAATCGCATGCTCAAGAAGACCATGCAATTTCCCTGAGGCCACGTTTTTGAAAAGGTGCATGCACCTTTTTTTGTGGAAACGCAGGTAGGACAGCCCATTCTTTCGCTGCCGTGCCCACACAAACGCCGCCCGCAAAAGCAAATACTGTAGGTGTGAACCTAGCATAACTAAAGGTAAAACATTTTTTTCAGTTTTGGATAGAGCGGAGATGGACTAGAACACCTGTCAGTTTTTATTACGGTCAGTGCTCCCGTTAAGGAGATGATTCACCCTCTCTATTTGTCCTGTTTATCATTATCATTGAAGGTGAAAGTAAAGAAAATCTCTATTTTGGGTTGTCCCTCGAAAAATAATAGGGGGGAAATGTTCCAACAGAGAAACTAGTTCTGGTGACCTGGGAGTCCCCAAGAAATTCCCTTAATTTGCAGGGATTTCCTCTTACTTCCTGTTTGGCTATGGGACAGGAATTGAAGGGAAATTTCCGCAATGGGACACAGATGGTGAAAAAAAAAATCTGGCAGGGGCTATTACCCTCCCTAAAGCCTCATACACATGGTTCGATTGTTGTACGACCGCACCTCTGATTTTTGTAAAAAGCGTGTGTCCATGATTTTGTAAAACATACTGACTATCCAAAAATTTTTGTCAGAAGTGACGTCATGTTTTGTATATTTTTTGCATCTTTTTTCCTTTCTGAGCATGTGTAGTGTCGGTCGTACGATTTTTTTCCCACGAAAACCGTACTAACGGAACGAAAATCAGACGTGGCATTGTCGGACGACAAAAATGTACTAGTTTGCACTTCCAGCTTTTGTCTGACGAAAATTGTCAATCGGCTGTCGAAAGGAGCATACTAACGGTAAGAATTTCAGACGACAGGCTGTCGAACGTCAATTCCCGTCCGAATTTTGCATCGTGTGTACGGGCCTTAACTCTATCCAAAATGAAAATTTGTTTTTGTTAACCATTTGCATGACAGCTCATCCAAAACTGATATTTTAGTTTTTTAATGGATATTGAACTTTTTTGTGTTCTTTTGGCTAGTGTTGAGTGTTAGAAAGGGTAAGAACACCTGTCATGTTATTTTCTAGCTGCCTTTGTCCCAGTGGGGAGATTTGCCCTCACATCCTGTTGTAAAGATACAATGGGAAGTGAGAAGAATTCTCTCAAAATGAGATAGAAGCCTCTTTTAGTCTTCATTTACACCTGAGTGATTTGAAACACATTTCAATGTTATTCTTTTGTGTCCGTTGACATATGATATGTTATTCTATTGTGTCCATTCACATCTGAAATGTTATTCTTTTGTGTCCATTCACGTCTGAGTGATGTGCTGTTGCTAAACACTCAGCAAAAGTACAGTAACTTCTTTGAAGCCCCAATAGACTATAATGGGAGTGCTTGAAAAATGTGCCTGACAACCCTACTGAACACCTTTGGGACAAATTGGAAAATTGTATCCAATACTTACTGTAATTATCCTTTCCTGGTGCCAATCCATGGCAGCATACATATGGTAGACGAGAGAGAATGGGTTACCACATGTATGCTGCCATGTTGGCGCCAGGAAAACAGAATATTGTATCAAATACTTACCTTAATTTTCTTTTCTTGGTGCCAATCCATGGCAGCACGCATGTGGTAGCCCATATTCATTCAGCTACCATGTGTATTCTGCCATGTTGGTGCCAGGAAAGCCATTTATAAGCCAGGTCTTCTCATCCAACATCAGTTTCTCACCACCCAAATGGGCGAGAGCAATGGCTGTTTGTAGGGGTATGGTAGTTATTGTTTGTCATGTCCTCCATGTTTTCCAATTAACTAATTGGGCGTCAAGTCTGGGAAACATGAGAGGCTTACCCCTGGGGTGGGTTCTTCTGGGCTCCGCTAGGCACCTTGTACAGTGTCCCTCTCTCTACTCCACACACATGGGGTACCTTTACTTACCTTCACCGATGCCCTGTGTCAAGGCTGAGGTTGCTCTCAGGAAATACTCGACCATAAGGCAAGCCTCTGAGAGATGAACGTACACCATGTACATTTGCACAACAACTGTTCTCCAGTTACTTTCGGGTCCCCATGTAAATATCCATCTTCCCACATAAGTTTGCATTTAGGCAGGCTGTGCCGTACACTGACCACAGCCATCTGTCCAGCTTTTCCACTACTGGTCCCGATAGCAACATGGAAACCCACCATGCACATTGCAGGGGCTTCAACGTGCACTTGACTTTAACTCTTGAACTCCCATACCTCTATAAAGGATGGAGACCTCTGCAGCGAGGTTCCGGTCTGGTTGCTGGCGGGAGATGGAATGTGGCAACCACGTGTGTAGCTCACATGAAAGTGATTCTTTAGTCTGTCAACTCTTCATACCCCATGTGCTAGTGACCCAAGCTGTTCCAAGTGCAGTTGTTCCAGAGCTTAGTAAATGAGGTAAAGATTCCCATTGCAATGAATACCCAATCACATGCAAGGAAAATAGAAAAAAATGCATTTTTGCTTGCACATGATTGGATGATGGAAGTCAGCAGAGCTTCTGCTCATTTGCTAAGCTCTGTAGCAACTGCACTTTGCAAAGTGCCAGGTGGATTTGCCTTTAGTAAATCAACCCCAAAGTGTGTATTTGTGCCAGTGCTGGTTACTTGCATTACACCTCTTTAAGAATTTCAGGCCAGGCAAAAGACAAAGTTTCAAGGTTTTTCTAAATAAGTGCAAAAATGGTACAAAAGATCCAAAACATAGATGGGGCAGTCCTATAAACACAGTCTCTTCCTAATTCCCCTAATCCCTATTCCTAACCAGGCCACGTCCTGCTCCTAGATACCTGCAGAGTTAGATTCCTTATAAACTCAGAGTCCTTCCGGGGCATTCTCCAGCACTGGTGTCTTCAGAGCGAACCCCAAGTCCTGACAACTTTACATCCCGAGGGCAAACTGTAGCATCTTTGTATTACCTTCGGGTGTAGCTCTCCTTGGGGGGAAAGGGAAGACGGGCAAGAACGTAGAACACAAACGGAGCAAGGCCAGGTAATCACACTGAACTCCAGTATTGGCCTACTGACCCCTTATATATATGACAAGTACAGTGGGTAGGACCCAAATATCCAGCCACAAAAGCCAAGCAACCGGAAAAGGCATTAACACCTACCCTCCCGTCCGGGGCAGCACTTATCTTCACTCATTTCAACCTGCCTACATTTCGTATCTGCAAGGTGTGTGTAGGTGGGGGCAGGGGGCATTCCATTGTAATTTCCCTTGATTTTGCAGTGGGATGTTTATATGGTCAGGGGTCCACAAATGTTTGGCCATAAAGTGTATAATATTTATTTTAATGGAGCAGTATAAATGTACACATATGGTAAATCAACCCCATAGTATTACTGTATATACATTTATTTACCTTATCTCATTTTGCACTATAGAAATTATTTATTACGGTTTTGAAAATAATTATTTGATCTCCTGCAGATTTTGTAAATGTGCCCACTTACAAAGAAATGAAAGGTCTATCATTTTTTTATCACAGGTGTATTTCAAATGATAGAAAAGGAATATCATCCAAAAATCCAGGAAAAACACATGATACAAATGTTATAAATCGAGTTGCAGTTCAGTGAGTAAAATAAGTATTTGACCCCCAAGCAAAACATGACTTAGTACTTGGTGGAGAAACCATTGTTGGCAAGTACAGAGGTCAGACATTTCTTGTAGTTGGTTAACAGGTTTGCTCACATCTTAGGAGGGATTTTGGTCCACTCCTCATTAAAGATCTTCTCTAAATCCTTAAGGTTTCTTGACTGTCACTTGGCAACTTGAAGTTTCAACTCCCTCCATAAATTTTCTATAGGATTAAGGTCTGGAGACTGAGTAGGCCATTCCATGACCTTAATGTGCTTCTTTTTGAGCTGCTCCTTTGTTGCCTTGGCGGTATGTTTTGGGTCATTGTCATGCTGAAAGACCCATGTTCAGTGTTCTGGCTGAGGGAAGAAGGTTCTCATCCAAGATTTTACAATACATGGCCCCATCCATTGGCCCCTCAATGCGGCAAAGTTGGTGTGTACCTTTGGCAGAGAAACAGCCCCAAAGCATAATGTTTCCATCTCCGTGCTTGCCTGTAGGGATGGTATTCTTAGGGTCATATTCAGAATTTTTCTTCCTCCAAACCCAACAAGTCCCCCTCCCCAAGAAGGCACATGTACAGTCATGCTAATGAACATCTAAATGATTCAGAGAAGGATTGGGAGAACGTGCTGTGGTCAGATGAGACCAAAATTGAGCTCTTTGGCATTAACTTGACTTGCCATGTTTGGAGGAAGAAAAATGCTGACTATGACCCTAAGAACGCCATCCCTACAGTCAAACACAGAGGTGGGAACATTATGCTTTGAGGCTGTTTCTCTGCTAAAGGTACAGACCGACTTTGCCACATTGAGGGGTCAATGGACGGGGCCATGTATGGTGAAATCTTGGATGAGAACCTTCTTCCCTCAGCCAGAACAATGAAGATGGGTCATGGATGGGTCTTCCAGCATGGCAATGACCAAAAACATACCGCCAAGGCAACTAAGGAGTGACTCAAGAAGAATATATTAAGGTCATGGAATGGCCTAGCCAGCCTCCAGACCTTAATCCTATAGAAAATTTATGGAGGGAGCTGAAACTTCAAGTTGCCAGGAGACCTTAAGAATTTAGAGAAGATCTGCAAAGAGTGGACCAATACCCTCTTGAGATGTGTGCAAACCTGGTCACCAACTACAAGAAACGTCTTACCTCTGGGCTTGCCAACAAGGGTTTCTCCACCAAGTACCAAGTCATGTTTTGCTTGGGGATCAAATACTTATTTTACTCACTGAACTGCAGCTTAATTTATAACATTTGTTTTGTGTTTTTTTTTTCTGGATTTTTGGTTCATATTCTGTCTAATAATAATCTTCCTATGATAATTTCTTTGTAAGTAGGCAAACTTACAAAATCTGCAGGGGATCAAATATATCTATTTTCCCTACTGTATAAATATCAGGATATAACTAGAACTGTACTTTATCATTTTATATAGATTGTTTAGCTTATATTTTGAACTAATATTGCAGCTTTGTCATGTATCCAAGGTGGAAGATTGAAGCATAAATCCATACACAAGCTGCAAAACATCCCTGCAAATCATTTTAATATGAGTAGGGCAGGTGAGGAAATGTAGCTCCTCTGCAGGTTGTCAGCGTCTGTTGCTGCATAATTGATGGCGTTAGAGGGAGGCAGGGAAGGGGTTAACGTACATCCTGCCTCCTGAGTGTCACAGATGGGATTAGACGTCAGTGGCTCTCTATGAGTCAGGATCCGTCTCCTGGGGGCATGCGAGGAGTGAACGTGGCGTTTTCGCTCTCTCCTTAATCAATATGAAATGATTGGAGTGATGGGAGTGAAATATACAGGATTCACAGAGGCCATGGATACAGCACCCGTCACTCTCCTGCCGGGGAAAATCCACATCAGCACCAAGGGCGCTCTACCGCATCTTCCATCTCCTACAGCCACTGAGCCATGTATACTGTGCCTGTAAAGGAGCTGATAGGTCACCCCCTGGTGGATTAGGATAACAGGAGCCCCCCCCCCCCGTGATTTATATGGGAAAATCTCCCCATTCGGTTTATAAGGTCACCGTGACCTTGAAGGAGCACACCAGCCAACTTATTTTTAAAGCTCCATGAAATTGCGGTGGGGGTGACAAGCGTTTGCAATATATGAAAAAATGCACAGCATACTTGCCTGATATGACGCACCTACCTCTGGGTCTTCTCCAGCAATGTGCGGTCTGATTTCCCCATATCTGCTGGTGCCATGTCCTCTTCTTCTTCTTGGTCTTCTACCTTCACCCATTGGCCAAGCACTGATGATGTAACTCCTACGCATGCGTGCTGGAGTTACGTTATCTCAGCAACCAACTCCATTGGGCCGGGACTGCACACCGTACAGTCAGGGCCGGGACAAGGCGTGGGCAGGAGGGGTGGCTGCCCTGGGCACTGTGGTATCATGTGAGTTGGGAGGGGCACCACAAAGAGATTGTGGGGGGGGATTTGTGTTGAGAAGGGGAATTTTGGGAAGCGGCAGGGGATAAGAATTCTTCTAGGAGGGCAAATTTGGTGGTGATTTAAGGGGGCTTGTGTTCGGAGGGGGGATGGAGAAGATGATTTCTGCTAGGAGGGGGGATTTGAGGGGTTTGTGCTATAAAAGTAATATGGTAGAGGGGAAATA
>BLSH010452010.1:71616-84526 GCA_018402905.1 Glandirana rugosa
ACATCTAAGAGTTGTCAATTTGCAATTTCTACTAAGCAGCACTCCGGTAGGCTTTGCTGAGATTAAAATCTCACTACCCCCCAGTACACATAAAATTCAGTGAGTTTATGTTATAATGATTTCGGGGGATAGATGGACTTGTAAAGTACGACTTGAGGTCCGTTTAGCGATTTATGTGGTTACTTTATGTATGATCCCTCGACGAAATGGGTGGCTTTCTCAACATAAAGACAGGTAGGTCACGATTTCCAAATGTGTCGAGACGGTGTGTCGCTGGGAGGGGGGAATTTAACAGGGGGGCGGATTTGTCCAGGGAGGAGGGGGAATTTATGCTTAGGGGGTAGGCATGCTGACATGTGCTGTGTGGCAGAGCTGTGTAAACCTTTAGCACTGGATGGACAGAAATACAACTCTTTCGGTGGGTAAAGCAGCTCCCTAGTATGTATTTCATTGGTGTATTTAGCGATTTGCCTGGAGTTCAGCATGAAATGTTCAGGTAGATAGGGGGCTTTAGTAATATTGTATTTGAGTGACTTAAAATACACATGACCCCCCATCACTCTAAAATTAGAGTCGTTTCGGATGGCCTCACGACGAATCATCTTTAACGTTTAACTGTTGAGAATCTACAAAGATTGCATGACAGCCCGGAATAAAAATAAACTCCCAACACACAGAGCAAAAGCGAAACGCTGATACAGGAGGGAATTCCCTCCACGAAATGCCGCGACGTTGTTTGTTTTTCCCCTATGGTCGTACATTCCTCGCCTTCCTCTTGACCCGACACCGCATACGAAATACGCTTCTTTGTTTCCCCCGCTACCCCCTGTGATGAGCGGCGGGGCGGAAATAGATGACAGATGTCTGAATCTGCTCCCCGAATCTCGCTCTTGTAGAGGTTTTTCTCACCAAGGAGGAGACGGAAGCTGGGGCACCTCGCTGCGGTGCGATGTAAGAACAGGACGTCCTCCGTGTGATTTCTGCTCAGTCTTTTCCACTTCGTCATTCAGCGACTAAACCGTCTCCACGTCCCCCCCACTTCCTTCCTGAGCCTGATGGCTTCCTTTCCTCACCAGATGCTCCTGTGTGAACCTGTACCATATTCCGCCTAATTTAATAAGACATTGCAATGAGCGCTGGTTACATTTAAAGTCCCAAATTTAAGCAGAATTAACCCTGGTCATAAAAAAAAAACAATTAACCACTTCAGCCCCGGAAGGATTTCCAGCTTTAGGCCCTTTTTGCGATTCGGCGCTGCGTCGCTTTAACTGAAAATTGCGCGGTCGTGCGACGTTGCACCCAAACGAAATTTGCGTACCTTTTTTCCTACAAATAGAGCTTTCTTTTGGTGGTATTTGATCACCTCTGCGTCATTTCTGATCGCCGCTATAAACAAAAGAAGAGCGACAATTTTGCAAAAAAACCCAAATTTCTTACTTTTTGCTAAAATACAAATACAAAAAAAATACAAAAAAACATTTTTTTTCACCGGTTTTGGCCGATTTATATTCTTCCTCATATTTGTGATAAAAAAAAATCACAATCGGCTTTTATTGATTGGTTTGCGCAAAAGTGGCCGCGTTTACGGATGATGAGAATTCATTTTTGGGGTTTTTTATTTATTTTTTTATTTTTTTACTAGTAATGGCGGCGATCTGCGATTTTTAGTGGTACTGCGATATTTCAGCGGACATGTCGGACCATTTTGACACTTTTTTGGGGCCATTGGTATTTATACAGCGATCAGTGCTATAAAAATGCACTGATTACTGTGTAAATGCCATTGGCAGTGAAGTGGTTAACCTGCAGGGGGCGCTCTAAGGGTTAACTATGTTCCCTGGGCGTGTTCTTACTGTGGAAGGACTGCCCTAGCTGGGGAAGGGAAGTGGTCACAGCCTCCATATACAGGAAGGCTGTGATCACAGCCCTTCCCCCTTCACAGAACGGAGGTCCGTGTTTACATACATGGACCTCCGTTATTTCACTCCGGGGGGGGGGCCATCGAGGGCAGCCGGCGGCAATCGAAGCCGCCGCACCCGCTCCCTGGCCCTCCCCTAACACAGTGAGCGCACGGGCGCGCCTCCGGCAGTGTGTGCTTGCTCACAGTGCGCGTTATCGCAGCCGCCGTCATATGACGGCGATTTGCGATAACGAACCACCTTGTCGCCGTCAACCTGTGGTTGGCGGTCGGCAAGTGGTTAAAAAGTGTCCCATATAGGCAGCTTATGGCAGACTTACCTCCCAAACGATCCTTTGTCGGACTTACCTTCCTTCACCCCGTCCTGCTTCTGGGTGCGGGAATATCGGCCACTTCATTGGCTGGTCCATGATGTTGTCGCTCTCGCCCACGCGCATGGGAGTCACATCATCATGGCACAGAGTGCCATAAATGTACGCTGTGCATGTGCAACTCAATGTATAGTGCCTTAAAGCGGAGTTCCACCCAAAAGTGGAACATCCGCTTTAAGGGAAGGTGACCCCCCGACATGCCACAGTTGGCATGTTATTGTTTGGGGGGGGGGGGGGACAGGGAGGTCCACTTCCTCTCCTAGAGCTGCGGCTCCAGAAAGAATTTCACCTTCCCCCCTCCCCTCTCGGTGATCTTCTGGGACACGTCACAGGTCCCAGAAGATGACCTAAAAAGATTTTAATTCAAACAGTTTAATTCTACTTGACCTCTGGAAGATTTACCCCTTCATGACCAGGCCACTTTTTTGCGATACGGCACTGCGTTACTTTAACTGGCAATTACGCGGTTGTGCGACGCTGTACCCAAATAACATTCATGTTGTTTTTTTCAACATGAATGATATAATCGGATATACACTTTTGACACTTTGTGGGGACAAGTGACACTAATACAGTGATCAGTGATAAAGGTATGCACTGTCACTGTACTAATTACACTGGCAGGGAAAGGGTTAAATCTCTAGAGTGATCAAAGGGTTAACTGTGCACCATTGGTGCTGTTTTTACTAAGGGAAGAGATGGATTCTAGCCCCTGCCTTGCAGAAACACACCCGTCAGAATGGCGACCTGCCTTGTTTACATAGGCAGATGTCTGTTCTGTGTTGTTTACCGACGATCGGATGGCGCTGGAGTAAGGCCGCAGGTGGAAATGCAGAATCACTTATATGTACGTCATCCCGCGCACAGCTGCCACCCTGTAGCAGTAAAACTTGGCAACTAGTTAATGCACTCAGCAATAACAAATGATTAAAGTGATCTTGTGATGTTTTTCTTAAACAACAAACATGCTATATTTACCTGCTCTGTGTAATGCTCTGTGTAATGGTTTTGCACACAGCAGCCCAGATCCTCCTTTTCTCTGATCCCCCGCCGACGCTCCTGGCCCCTCCCTGCTGCAGAGTGCCCCCCATAGCAAGCTGCACACCCAAGATTGCTCACTCCTGAGCATTTCCTCCATTTGTCCATTCACGCACGGAGCATGGCTCAGCTCCGTCCTTGCTCCCTCTTTATTGGCTCACTGTCTGTGATTGACAGAACTGGGAGCCAATGGCTCCCACTGCTGCCTCAACCAGTGAGGGAACTATCAGGATTGCAAAGGTTGCAATTGTGACCGGGTCCTGGCATTTCACCACCATGGGGAGGCCCGAAGATGGCAGAAAGGGGGCCCGCTGCAGAACTTGTTAAAGGGCCCCGCTGTGGTACCGTAATAAAGGGACCCACGATAGGAGTAATGGGCCCCAGGATCAGTGGGAATAGGGAAGGGCCCTGGCCAGGGGTCAGGGGGGCCCTTCATAATTTCTTGCAGGTACCTGAAGGTTCTAGTTACGCCTTGGCCTGGAAAGTAATAAGTCTGTATCTGTCCTGGGCCACTTACTGGCCTAAACATAAGTACCGCTCAGTACTCGTGAAAATACTTGGTATCGGCACGGACACCTGTGCAACCCTAGTATGTAGTAGACATGAAGTATGTTTCGTTCCAAATTAAAATGCAGATGAATTTTAGTTTTTCAGAATTTCCAAATTATACTAGTACCGAATTTAAACAAATCCAAAATAACGAAAAAAAATTCGGACGAAATTCAAATTCGAATGATTTTTGAATCTTTTTCAAATACTTTTTGAATTCGAATAGTTTTCAAATTCAAATTCGAAAAGGTTTTTAATTTTAATAATAATTTTCCAATTTCCAAAGAGAACAAAATAGAATAGAAAACAAAGGATTAGAACAGAAAAAAAAACAGACTAGAAAAGAATATAATAGAAAACAAAAGAATAGAATACAGCAGAGTAAAACAGCTCTGTTCCACTCCACCACATTATATTCTTTCATTTTCTGTTATATTCCCCTCTATTGTATTCTATCTTTTTCCATTCTATTCCTCCACTTTCCACTCCACCCCATTCTCCTTGGAAATTGGAAAACTATTTGAAAACGATTCAAAATTGATTTGAAAACGTTTAGATTGAGTCAAAAATGAATAAACAAAACAAATTTCAAAAATGAATTAAACGAATGAAACAAATTTAACTAAACAAATGTATTTAAATAACGAAACAAAACTAAACTAAACTATTTTTTTCGCTCTGCGCATGTCTAGTATGTAGGAGCCACCCTCTCCTTTTCACTCCTACGATGAACTATAGACTATGGGAGGTGTAGTGCACATAGAGAAGTGCACAACTGCAACAAACTTTCACTGCTTCTTCCAAACATATGTGAGAGGGAAAAGGAGAAGTTTGGGAGCTCTTGGAGGATGTTACAAGGAGACAAAAAACCCTGTAAAAATGAAAAATAGATTTAGGACCATTAAGTTTAGTGTTTTCAGAGATAATATTTTGCACCTTACCAGTCATTAGATGTGGTGGCTGCATTCGTTTTCTTTTTTTAGGCTTTTTCTCTCTCTGTTTTCAACAGGTGATCTGGTCAGTAACACACCTCCTGTATTAGAGTGCCCCCTCTCTGGATGAAGGAGCACAGGGGAGCACCTTTGGACAGTAGCATTGCCAGTCAGGGGGGAGGGGAGTCCTAGATGTACTAGAAGATTTAAATGCACTAACAAATTGAAGCCAAACTCCAGCTAACACTTTATAATCAGTTACAGCGAAAAGTTTTTTTTTTTCCTTTTTATGATAAATGTTTTGCATAAATAACAAAAGCTAATCAAACACCCCTTGTAAATGGTTTGTCTCATCCCTGTAAACTCATACATCTGAGAGAGATCTTGTTCTGAAAGAGAAAGCCTAAAAAAGAAAACCAAAGCAGTCATCACAGCTAAGAATTGGGAAGCTGCAATATAATAAATGTTTGCTTTTGGGTTTAATGCTGATTTAATTGTGTACGAAGACAGGAACTGCCGTTTATGATCCTGCAAGCTATTCTTGGATCTTATTTGATAGATATGCAGAAAATGTTAATCTTATCAGGCCACTTATGCCTTGTGAGTGCCATTATAACCAGCGGATGTCACAGTTACATGTACATGTTTTCTTATGCAACAGTGTAGCCCATTCCACTTCCTGCGGTGGATAACAGCAGATTAATCTGTCAGCTGGCAAATAATCCCCGTCGTGTTGGGTAAATTTGCTAATTATGTTCAGTATTTAATATTGAATAGCAGAGCGCCTCAGGTCAGACTACTTGTTGTCAAAGGCCTCAGGGGGGTATTTTTTTGTTAAGTGCCAAATGATTGATCCACCTATCATAAATTTCTTCTTTATCTCGGAAAGAGTCACCACATTAACTCATTGTCTTCCAAGGTACGTTTATAAACGCTTAGTATTCAAGAGGTAGAACAAGCTCACTGCTCCAGCTTTGTCGTTTTCAGCCATCTTTTATGTAAAAGTGATCCGGAAAGATGTAGAGCAGTTTTACAGTACTGAGGCGTCACCAACAAATCACCACCCCGGCTGATGCCACGCGCTGCTGCCAGATGTAGTTCCAGAATTCTCCTTTTCCTTCTGGAAGCCCAGGGTGATGTTAAACTACTTCAGGATGTCCAGTGAGAGGAGATCAGTGAACATCTGTTCTCCAATCTCTGTTGTAAATGAACCAGAAAGCGTCAGTTTAGTTTAGTTCAGCATGGTATGGACCACAATTGTCACTTTCAGAAAGTTGGTGCAATCCAATTCTATCCATCCCATCATCTGATATGCATCTATTGTCAGGACCTGGATCACCTGCTGGTGCCACTGTGCTTCCCAGAGTGGAAGGTTGTAGTTTCAGTGTTCCCCAGCACGTGTCTCCCAACAGCCAGCAGATCCCAGTAATCAGTTCCCACCTGATGCTGGCTGCTGGGTGGGTATTTAGGTTCTCCCTACTAGTGCCTCTCGCTACAGTGTTTTGCATTGCTGCTATATACTGTGTGTGATTTATTATGATCCTGGCCCTGATCTTGCTCATGCCCTGCATCCTGTACCCTGCTGCCTCTTGTATGCTCCCCTTGTTCTTGATCCCAGCCCTGGTTCCCCCTTCCCATCCGCTCCCTGCATCTACAGTTCACCCTGTTGATCTGATCCCTATTTTGTATAGATTGCATTTAGTTAGTTTATTAGGCAGCAGTGGTAGCTGGTAGTTTTTTTTTTTTTTTTTGGAGGAGGCGGCAAACAACCACCCCCTGGCAGCACTTCAAAAGCCCCCCCAGCGTCCATTGGGCAGCGGCGGGCATCGGGGCAGCGGCTCCTGTGTCTTCTCCTCTTCATATGATGTCCAGCATAATAATAAGCCGGCGCGCCGCTGCGGTAGCACGCAGTACGGCAATTGGTAGTGTGGTGTGTCAGTCTGACACACTGCATATCCGATCGTGGTAAAGAGCTTCTGTCAGAAGTCCTTTACCACGTGATCAGCTGTGACGAATCATGACTGATCACATTGTAATTAGGAAGAGCCATATATCGGCTTTTCCTCTACTCGTGTCTGCAGACACGAGTAGACAAGAGCCGATTGGTGGCTCTCCTGACAGAGGGGGTCTGCACTGATTGTTTATCAGTGCAGCTGCCGAGGATCACCACCCATGGGACCACCAGGGAGCCCACCCAGGGACCACCAGGGGTGCCTACCCAGGACCATCAGGTAATCCCACCCATGACCGCCAGGTAAGCCCACCCAGGATCACCAGGTATGGCAAACAACTGGCATTAGGGATGGCACTCAGTGCCCATCTGTGATGCCCACTGGTGCCTCCTTAGCAGTTCTACCTAACAGTGCTGCCCATGAGTGCCCACAAGTGCCACCTATCAGTGCCCATCAGTGCCACCTATCAGTGCCCATGAGTGCCACCTATCAGTGCCCAGTGCCACCTGTGAGTGCCCATCAGTGCCGCCTATGAGTGCCCATCAGTGCCGCCTATGAGTGCCCATCAGTGCTGCATATCAGTGCCACCTATCAGTGCCCGTCAGTGCTGCTTATCAGTGCCGCCTATCAGTGCTGCATATAAGTGCCTCATCATCAGTGCCAATCAGTACTGCCTCATCAGTGCCCATCAGTGTAGCCTCATCAGTGCCCATCAGTGAGGGAGAAAACATACTTATTTACCAGGTTTTGTAACAGAAACAAAGAAAAACTTTTTTTTTTCAAAATTTTCAGTCTTTTTTTATTTGTAGCAACCCCAGAGGTGATAAAATACCACCAAAAGAAGATAAAAATGTTGTTTGGGTACATTGCAATTGTCATTCAAAATGCAACAGTGCTGAAAGCTGTAAATTGGTCTGGGCAGGAAGGGGGGTAAGTACCTGGTATTGAAGTGGTTAAAGAAACAGGATTTTTTTTTTTTTTTTATGGTTACAATTTATTTAACCTCACCCACAGTCCAACCAGTGACCCGCAGAACCGCCCAGACCCTGTTCACTTACTATAGTGGCCTGTCCTAACCCCACCTCTAATTTTGTTGTACAACCCACTTGTGGCCCACTATAACGAATGCCTTATTGACTTACTATACATGTAGAGTAATTCAAACAAGGGTGACTCTGTGATCCCAGACACAGTATTATTGGGACTGAAGTTCAAGATGCTGGACTGCCCCAGCAAATCCAGGGCAATTGGCATCTGTGGAATCTGATTGTACAATCTTCATTAGATCTACACAAAACTATCCAATCAGGCCTACCTGCTTGGACACACGTTGAATGTTTAGATAAGCCTAGTATTACATATTTTGGTAAAACTAAAGCTAGCCACACATATTACATTCTTATTATTAGTTCTTCCGACAAATACATAATCCAATGGCCACTCGATTGGATGCAAGTTGAATCAGCCCTCATATTGCATAATCTTGGTAAATCTACAACTGGCTGCACACTCTCTGTTAAACTCACACATGTAGTGCAAGGCCTGCCTGATTGGATACAAATTGATTGTATAGTTTAGGTAGGCCCTTCTATTAAATACATTTAGTAAATCTAAAGAAGCTGCAATCCTGATAGCCTGCATGTTAAATTAAAATGGAAAGTGGACTCAGCCTAGGCCCCTCCCTGGCCATGCCCCCTAATGTGTTTCAACCCTCCCACAGGGCTTAGTCATACATGTCTATGATTAAGCCCTGTAGGCATGGTGAAATGCGTCAGTGGGCATGGCCTGGGAGGAGCCTAAGCTGAGACGACTTTCTATCTTAATCTAACATGTGAACTGTCAGTAGTATGGCGCCTTTGCATTGTATTTTACATAGCAGGCTGGGATAGGCGCTAGCACCGAGTGTAGTGAATCACAAGAGCATATCAGATGGGCGCTTGGAGCGGCGCTCTAACCAGTCAAATTGGTTCATGTTGAACTTTAAATATACCCAAATAGGAAGATATAGATTAAATGAATTGTTTAGGAAGACCCTCAAGGTATTGTACACATTCATCCCATCTCATTCCTTTCAGTATCATTGTAAAACCCAAAGGCATCTGCATAAAATTAAAGTGATCAGTTGAAAATAAAATCCAGTTTATTCGAAAGATGGGATAAATAAATGTCACTTTTGTGATAAGCATTAGGGATGCCCCAGTGTGGCAAGGACATAAAGGTTCCCCGTGCTCTTCTCCTTTTCCTCTCCTTCGCTTCATTATTAATGCCGCTGGCGTCATTCTCCAGCTCCCAAGGACAAACCTGAATCTCATTACTCATTTATCTCATGTCGGCGCTCTTTACAGCTCCGCGAGTAACTGCCGTTACATCGACGTTCCAAGAATCCACTCTGCACAATCCTCAATGAGCCTTCGTCGTGAGTCTGTGAAAAAGGAAAAAAAGAGAACTAGAAGTGATGTCACAATGGGATTATTGCTCTCCAATACGGCTTTAATTGAATGAGTCACCACTGGCGCTACCTCTGGCCCCTGCGCCCGTACACAACCTTTTCCTGTCCGATTTAAAGGGAACGTGTCATGATAGGAATAGAGATATTAAACCAAACATAAATACAGTGTAACAATATGACTGTTTCTACTTCTATTGGGAAATTGTTACAATGTATCTTTATTAAAACTAATGTTTATCCATCAGCCAATTTCCATAAATAAAGCATTCCATTTTATTTATACACATTGAAAGCAAATAAAAAAGAGCATCCACAGATAATATCAAGCTGTGATAACTATCCCCACTGCTGTTAAAGAGGAACTGCAGTCTGCTCACATAATTTGTAATGAAAACATCTTTGCCATTCTGAAGCTTCCTTCCATGCACTTTGCATATTATTTTATATATACTGTGATTCTGTACATGCCAAATATGCTGCAGAAATCTCCCTCCACTACTTCTGGCTGCATCCATTTTAACTGTGGGCAGCTGAAGCTGCTGCGTTTTCACTTCCTGGATTTACGCAGACACACAGAGGCACACCTCCTTCTCTGCAGCTCTCATTGGCCCTCTTAAAACTCACCCCCCTCCCTTCCTGGCAAACTCTCATGAGAGTGAGAGAGAGAGCTGTGCAGGATCTTATAAGCCTAGGCTAATGACCAGACAAGAAACTGGAAGTGGGCTGTATAAGCTATTTACTGGCAGAAAAAAATGTTTACTATCCAAAGTTAAAACAACAAGGATAGAATATTAATTAATATATTATATACTAATAGATGGAACGTTGAAAAAATGACTAAAGGTCCACTTTAAAGTGTTACTAAACCCAGGATCCTGCATTCACTGTATCTGGTCTCCCACAGTACACAGAACATGGAAATGCAATTATTTTAGTAAATATAAACTGCTATATACCTTTTCTCATCAGCAGTATATAGCAGTCTTGTGACTTCTATCAGTGTCCAGCCAAGCACTGGTTAAAGCTTGTAGGAGGAGTTTTCTGACTGTGCTATGAGACTGCATGACCCGACCCTCTGTCTGGACACTGCTGATTGGCCCTGCGCTGATCACATGCATCCTCCCAAGAAAAAAAAAAACCTCTTTAGCAATACACACCAACCTGAGCATGTGCAGCCTGACTCCATAGATTCTTTGCTATCAGGAAATCATTAGGAGTCAGTGGAAGGGGGGAGGCAGAGAAAACAGGTTAAAACAGCCTTTTTACACAATGCAGAGAATTGACCCATTAGGTTCCACAGTGAGTATAACAAGCAAGCTTTACTGCATATACAGACTGACTTTACTGTTGTGGGTCTAATAACACTGTAATTGGAATTAAAGCGATATTAACCACTTGCCGACCGTCAACCACAGGTTGACGGTGACAAAGTGGCTCGATAACGCAAACCGCCATCATACGACAGTGGCTGTGAGATCGCACTCTGTGAGCGCACGCGCGCCGCCGGAGGCGCGCCTGTGCGCTCACTGTGTTCGGGGGAGGCCAGGGAGCGGGTGCGGCGGACTCGATCTCCGCCGGCTACCCGCGATGCCCCCCCGCACTGAAAGAACGGAGGTCCGTGTTTATTTACTGTGAGAGGGGGAAGGGCTGTGATTACAGCCTTCCTCTACATAGAAGCTGTGATCACTTCCCTTCCTCTGCTAGGGCAGCCAACACACAGTTAGAACATGCCCAGGGAACACAGTTAACCCTTAGAGCGCCCCCTGCAGGTTAACCCCTTCACTGCCAATGGCATTTACACAGTAATCAGTGCATTTTTATAGCACTGATCGCTGTATAAATGCCAATGGTCCCAAAAAAGTGTCAAAATAGTCCGACATGTCTGCCCCAATATCGCAGTACCGCTAAAAATGGCAGATCGCCGCCATTACTAGTAAAAAAATAAAAAATAAATAAAAACCCCAGAAATTAATTCTCATCGTCCGTAAACGCCGCCACTTTTGCGCAAACCAATCAATAAACGCTGATTGTGATTTTTTTTATCACAAATATGAGGAAGAATATAAATCGGCCAAAACCGTTGAAAAAAATGTTTTTTTGTATTTTTTTTTGGATTTGTATTTTAGCAAAAAGTAAGAAATTTGGGTTTTTTTGCAAAACTGACGCTCTTCTTTTGTTTATAGCAGCGATCAGAAATGACGCAGGGGGGATCAAATACCACCAAAAGAAGGACGCAAATTTTGTTTGGGTACAACGTCGCACGACCGCACAATTGTCAGTTAAAGTGACGAAGTGCCAAATCGCAAAAAGTGCTCTGGTCCTAAAGTGTGAAATCCTTCTGGGGCTGAAGTGGTTAAACCCAGAACCAAAAATGCCTGATCTCAATCCAGCGATGTGCACAAAAAGCCTTCGGCTCTCCCGAGTCTTTCCCGCTACTGTCAATCACGGCCAGTGAGTCAACGAGGAGAGAACAGGGATGGGGCAGAGCCGCGCTCCTTGTGTGAATGAACACTCAGAAGCAAGCCTGCTCAGATGCCCCCATAGCAAGCTGCTTGGGGGGGTTTACAGAATTTCAGGCCTGAAGTGCAGCTGGGTAGGAGGATTATTTTGTATTTGATTTGCCGATGACAGGTGTCCTTAAAAGTGGTTGTCAACCCGTGACAACCACTTTAACCTACAGGTAAGACTATAATAAGGCTTACATGTAGGTGCCCTGCATTTAGGAGATATGCAGTGTACTGCGATGTGCCTATGTCATCGGGCACATGCGCAGTGAAGAAACGGCCTCCGCGCCGTTACTTCATTGAGATCGTGCTGTGACTGGCGGCTCCGGCGCGCATGCACAGGAGTGACGTCATGCGACTCCGGCCAGTCACAGAGCCGGAGATCGCGGCACTGGAAGGAAGAGGGGCAGAAGATGGATGTGGCCTGGAGTGGGGACATCGCTGGACATCACTGGCTTCCAGTGCAGGTAAGTGGCACATAATGGGCTAATATGCGATGCATTCTAGCTCATTATGCTTTTACATTCCAGGGTAACATAAAGGAAGTAAACCCCATCAGGGTTTACTTCCTCTTTAATGCTGATCTCCAAAACTTGGTCACTAACTAGTAGCAAAAATTGGTCACTGCTACATCTCCTCTTGAGCACCTATCAATGGGGAAGGTTAGAGGCATAACTAGAACCTTTAGGGCCCTGGTGCAAGAAACCATGAAGGGCCCCCCCTCTGACTGCCAGGCCTTCATCAATCCCCGGGGCCCTTTCCATTGGTTCTGGGGTCCTTTCCTGTGGTCCCAGCGCCCTTCCCTTTGTGCCTGGGGCCCTTTATTCCCATTACGGGCATAAAATTAATAAATGGATACCATCTTAATTGATGAGGCTCAAGTTGCAGCAACAACAAAAAAAAAAAGGTTCCTGCGCTACTTTTCTGTAACTTTGTTGCGATTTAAGCGCCATAGACTACAATGTTAAATTTAAAAAGTCGCAAGGAAGTCACAAGGAAACTGCAAGCTAGTCACAAGGAAGTCGCAAGGAAATTTCAAGAAAGTCACATGACTTTGGGGTCACAACAGTGTAGTAGGACCCTTTCACATGTTCTGCAGCAGACCCCGGTCGCAAGTTCAACCTTTGTGACCCTGGTAGTTCTGCCACTGAGGAAAGTATAATATAATAATGTATGTATTACCTTTGGAGAAGTACC
>BLSH010452010.1:93218-116297 GCA_018402905.1 Glandirana rugosa
TTCATCTAAAATCCCCCCCCCCCCCTCCAATTCCATGCTTGTGCAATTGTATATAGTTTTCTACCGTTGGGTTGTTTGACTATTTCTAACCTACACATAGTCCTACACGTTGTATTCTTACAGTGGTAACCTTCATAATATTGTTTTATATTTGATTAATTGTCTAACTTGAAATTTCAATAATAATCGATTGAAAAATTTGTGTTCGCCCGTGAAATGGTGACAAACTTCAGTACCCTATATTTTCCATAGGCGACGCATTAAAAGCCCCCTTCAGTCATCAGTTTAGCGTTACAGAAAAGGTCTGGTGCTAGAATTGTAATATAAATGTGTTCAAATACCACGTGTCCCCGCTGCTGCTCCCAACTAGGTTTTTTCTTTCAGTATTGAAGATTGGTTGTCATCTATGAATGACAACCAACTTAATCTAAAATTTACAGGTACCAGCGATCACATGTCTATTGACTTTTTGGATGTGAGACTGAGCCTCTATAGAAAACCCTTGTCAGGGAATACTATTTTAAGGGCTGATTCTAGCCACCCTAAACACACGATTAGAGGTATTCCAGTGGGGCAATTTCTTAGATTGAGGCGTATCTGTAGTAGACTATCATAGGGAGGCCGACCTCATGACTGACAGATTCAGGAGGACAGGCTATTCTAGGTCAGTCATGAATCATGCTCGCCATAAAGCTGATCAGATGCCCAGGGATGCTCTTCCCACTAAAAACAATAAGAATATAAATAGGATAAAACGCACTACACAGCTAGACTCCATTCCATTTTTTTCTACCCCTTTTAGTATGGAATTCAATGCCATAAAAAATATAGTCAATAAATATCTTCTCATATTGACTAGCGATGAGGTCTATGCAAGCATTTTATCTAGGGGCATAAAAACTGTGTCTAGAAGAGCACCCACACTGGGCACAGGCTTGTCGCCCAGTCTTTTCCTAAGTAAACAAAAGTCTACTACTTGGCTACATTTCAGAGGTAAATTTAGATGCGGCTTATGTACTTGTAATCATTGCCATTTTGGAAAACAAGGAGATTGAGTCATTTCTACATCTAATGGGAGGTCCTTTCCTATAGGATCCTTCATAAATTGCAACACCAGATATCTGGTATATGTTCTCCCCTGCATTACATGCAATGTGCAATACGTTGGCCACACTACACGACGTCTTAGGGATCGCTTACAGGATCATCTACGTGACATAGAAAAAAGAAAAAGCCACCAATGTTGCAAAACACTGGGTGGAATATCACTCTAAAGAACACAGAATCTTTAACCATACAAGGGGTGGAAAAAATCATTAGACCAATAAGGGGTGGGGATAAATTTGCCATTTTATGCAAGCGGGAAGTTTTCTGGATTTTCTCCCTGGGCACGAGGAAGTTGATGGGTTTGAATTTTGAGTGGGACGTTTCCCATTTCTATGAGTGACCACATGTTGGTTGTCTCTCGCTCTTTCCTCGTTCCCTTAACCACTTGCCGACTGCACGCCGCAGCGTGACAGCGGCAAAGTGGCTTGTTATCGCAAACTGCCTCACACTGTGTTTCGGGGGGGGGCAGGGAGCAGGTAGGGCGGACTCGATCTCCGCCGGCTACCCGTGATGTCTCCCCCGCAGTGAAAGAATGGAGGTCTGTGTATGTAAACACGGATCTCCGTTCTGACAGAGGGGGAAGGGCTGTGATCCCAGGCTTCCTGTATATGGAAGCCGTGATCACCCCCCCCCCAGCCAGCCCAGCCCCCATACAGTTAGGAGGGAACACAGTTAACCCTTAGAGCACCCTCTGCAGGTTAACCCCTCCACTGCCAATGACATTTACACAGTAATCAGTGCATTTTTATAGCACTGATTGCTGTATAAATGCCAATGGTCCCAAAAAAGTGTCAAAATGGTCCGACATGTCCGCTGCAATATTGCAGTACCGCTAAAAATCGCAGATCGTCGCCATTACTAGTAAAAAAAATAAATAAATAAATAAAAACCCCAGAAATTAATTCTCATCATTCGTAAATGCAGTAAATTTTGCGCAAACCAATCAATAAACGCTGATTGCGATTTTTTTTACCAAAAATATGAGAACATAAATCAGCCAAAACCAATGAAAAAAAATTTTTATATATTTTTTTTGGATTTGTATTTTAGCAAAAAGTAAGAAAAATTTTTTTTTTCTTGCAAAATTGTCGCTCTTTTGTTATTTAGAGCGGCGATCAGAAATGACGCAGAGGTTATCAAATACCACCAAAAGAAAGCTCTATTTGTGAGAAAAAAAGGACGCAAATTTTGTTTGGGTACAAGGTCGCACGACCGCGCAATTGTCAGTTAAAGCGACGCAGTGCCGAATTGCAAAAAATGCTCTGGTCCTAAAGTGGGAAATCCTTCCGTGGCTGAAGTGGTTAAGGAGAATATTTGGTTATACCCTCCGTTAAAGCAGTAGTAAACCCACGAGAAGAGGGAAAAAAAAATCTGCAAGACAAGAGCATAATGTGCTAGTATGCATCGCATACTAACACATTATGAAATACTTACCTTAGAATGAGGCCCTCGATGCCTGAGTCGGCCAGCGCTGAGGGAGCTGACATGATGGTCCTCTTCTTTCTTACAGGTACGCGGCTCTGGCGCTGTGAGTGGCCGGAGCCGTGTCATGTCACTCCTGCATGGGAGCTCTTCGTTGCGGCAGCTCTGATTTTACGGCCGCCTCCGCCAGATCATCAGAGCGCATGCCCGTGACGTCAGGCAGCTGCATGCAGAGCGAATATCTCCTAAACTGTGTAGGTTTAGGAGATATTCATTTTACCTACAGGTAAGCCTTATTATAGGCTCACCTGTAGGTAAAAACAGCTTTGGCGGTTTACTACCACTTTAAAAATTGCTGCCATTCCATCTTTGATCCTGTGTGCAATAACAATTTAAACTACTGGGTCACCCCAGTGATTGTATAACTATTGAGGGGTTAAACTGTATAAAACACATGTAAGTCATTTTTTGGCAGCCATAATTGTCCATATATACAGTGCTACCCCCCTTTTTTGGTGGTACCTGTACATGTTAGTCATTGATATGCTCTTTTATCACATATTTTTTATCAGGGTTTAATCTGCTTTATCTTCTTGTTTGCTTACAGTGTACGTCAATCAAGGACTTTGTGCCTTTTTACTATAGATTGATTTTTTCCCCTCTCCTTTTCTACGGATGTTGACCTTCTACAAGTGTTCCATTTAATATATTTGTTGTATTATTTCGGTTTAGCACACATGGGTTTTACTTACCTACATATAGTGCATTTATATTGCCATATACATATTAATGCCATTGTATTGCTCTATTCCCTTGCATGTATGGGCTTCATGTTATAACTTAGGCCCACTGCATGGTCCTTTCCCTGCAGCCGTCCATTTGATATTAATACGATCATGGGTCTTTAGAGGTTATCTGCTTGCTCTATTCCCTTGCATGTATGGGCTTCATGCTATAGCAAACTGCTATTTTTTGCAGTTATTAGGACTGCTGCATGGTTCTTTCCCTGCATACGTATTATTGATATTTATACGACCATGGGCTTTCAGAGGTTATCTGCTTAGTATAGGGTTTTTTTCTTTTATTTTTTTTTAGTTTTTTGGCATGGAGTAGGGCATTATCTCCTGTTGGGGGAGTTCATACACGCGTTTACTTTACATACGACTCCACTTGAGTCGGGCGATATTGTTGTATGTGTATGCCCTCTGGGGAAAGTGTCCCTCCATATGCGTGCCAAATAGAGGCATTTTAACCATTGCCATGCCGCTCTCTCCTTACCATAACTTTTGACAAAGGCTATATACTTGCTTTTAACACAAATAGACAACTGACTCACCATTCACTTTTTTATACGCATTTAGAGACGCCTATATGCATTATATATGATATCTGGTGAAATGTTTTATGTGATTTTTCCTTGTCTTTTTCTTGCCTTATTTTCTTCTATTATGGTAAGGTATCTTTTATACTCTTGCGATGCATTCATGTAATACATAAACTTCTTTGCTTATTGATCATTGTTTATTGTACGCACTTAGGAGGGGGGGTTGACTCGGTCTTTGCGTCTGTTTCAGTGCATGGCTCATGCACTTTGTGCATATGGATCCATTGGACCGATTCTGGACATTTCCCTTTTCTCCCCCCCCCTCCTTGTCTCAAGTGTGTACCATTCTGCATCCAATTCAGTATAATTATGTATGCACGCCCCCTCCTCCTCTTTTGTGACTCCTCCTTGGTGAATGAGATGTGTGCATATATAGGTTGCAGTTTGTAACAGAAACACAGCTATGATTAAGCGCCAGTGATTTGGCGTGAAACGCGTTAGCTTACCCTACCCACCCCTGATGTTCCTATTTTTGACATTTTTATGTACATTATGTACTGTTTGGACTTTTCCACAATAAAGGTGATTGCATGATGTGCGGCCGTCCAGCACCTTGTTTTTTCTGCTCCCAGCTAGGTGTTGGAATCCCACACTGTTACCGATGATGAATAAAAAAAGCCACATGCACAACCAGTGCACATGAGTAGAAGCTGCGCTGGGATGACAAAACCTAAAGAAAATATTTTGTGCTAGAATTATTGCTCTCATTCTGAGTATCGCATTCAACGTTTTTGTGATTGGACCCCAGACGCGTGCATTTATGGTCGTATATGCATGTATGAGGGGGTTAAGGGACCTCAACAACATTTTTGTGGAGGGTTTTATGTGCTTGGGTGTAGCTTTTATATTTTTCCAATTTTTTTTTTTTTACTTTTTTTTTTTTACATATAATGCGATGATTTTTTGGTGACAGGTTCACTTTATTCAGACATCAGGGTTCTAAAAGGCCCCAGATGTCTCACCTGTGCTCCAATTAATCGAATGCAGTGCAGATCGCTCTGTATTAAATTCTTTCCCAGCCATGGTGGTTGGGGAAAGTATAAGGGGGACCCAAAAGTGATGTTTTAAATGTCGCTTCCGGGTCAGCAAGAAGAAGGGGAGGAAAGCTAACTCATGTCTACTCAGCTCCCTCTTTACTCAGCATGCCGATCCTGGGCCCATAGATGGCCAAGTGGAGCTGGGGATACATGGTGGGGGCTTGCGGGGCGGGGGGGGGCACTATTACCGGGGGTTTGGAAGCAATACGGTGGCTGTGGAGGTGCCTGATTGTTTCTATCTGACAGCCAGAAGCCGGCATGTCAGATATACACTCACTCCCGATGGTCGCAGCACCCATGCCAAGCTAGCAATCTCCTGTGCTCACAATGCAGCAGAGCACCTGCTTGGCCTGGGACCCGGAATGCATTCATTGACCTCCTGTATGTGCGGTGGAGACCATCACAGCTGGCTCCCAAATCCAAGATGGCGGTGCTAAAAATGCACAGCCCTGACATTAATTGGCTGCAGGGAAGACAGTGCTGGACTCCATGGGCTGGTAAGTATTTTTTTTTAAAAATCATCAACTACATTATTTATCATTTTCAAACACCCAGGGGACGTTTTTCTTGCTTAGGGCCTATTTACATTTTTGCAGTAAGTTAGCACATGATATGCCGCAAGTTAACACGTGTTGCGATAAAGGAACCTTTTAAAATAAATGGGCTGCCAAAGCACCCTACTATCCTTAAAATGGGACGTGATACATTTTCATGATGCAACAGACTGGTTGCAGAGGCGTAACTAGAACCTTCAGGGTTCCGGTGCAAAAAATGATGAAGGGCCCCCTGACCTCTAGCCAGGGCCCTTCCCTCTTCCCACTGACCCTGGGTCCTTTGCTCCTATTGCGGGTCCTTTTATTACAGTCCCGCAGCAGGGCCCCATTCACAAGTTCTGCAGCGGGCCCCTTTTCTGCCATCTTCGGGCCTCCCCATGGTGGTGAAATGCCAGGGCACGGTCACAATTGCAACCTTTGCAATCCTGATAGTTCCCTCACTGGTGTCAGTAGTTTTTCATTTTTATTTTAATTTTATTATTTTTTTACCATTTCATTTTATTTCTTTTACAATTTTATTTTTACAATTGTTTTCATTTTGTTTAAGAGCTCTGTTGAGGGGCTTTGATGAGATATCAGAGGTCTAAACAAACCTTAGCTCTCAATCTCTATCTGTGTAGCCTCAGTTGTACAAAATGAATGGACAGGAATAGCTGTGCACCAAGCCTCCCATTCATTCAGAAATGGAAGTATAGTAAAAACAATTTACTATGCTTCAGTTATGAATGAACAAATTGGTACCAATCACTGACTCTGTCCATTCAGAAAAGGAAGGAGCCGGTAAATTACAAATTTACCGACCCGTTCCCATCTCTCCATCATGACTCATCTTCTACAGCAGCTGGCAGGAGAGAGGAGGGGGGAGGACAGAAGCTCTGTGGGGGGGACCAGGGAAACAGGGACCCTGGGAACAGCAGAAGACAAATAAACTGGATAGGAGGGGCGGCAAGGGCAGCATACAGAGTAACCAATCTACTCCATTAGGAGGAAAATGGAGGAGATTGGTTCCTCTAAATGTCGCCCCTGCCATCCCTCCTATTCAGGTGTACAAGGGAGGCACACAAGCCCGCTGGAGCATGGGGTCCGGTTGCAATTGCAATCCCTGTAGTTACGTCTCTGACTGGTTGCGTTGCTTAGTGCGTTGGGGTGGTATTCAGAATGAACGGCACTGCAGCACAACAATGCGTTATTAAAGTGGTTGTCAAGTCATGACAACCACTTTAAACTACAGGTAAGCCTATATTCAGGCTTACCTGTAGGTCCCGGGAATATCTCCTAAGTTTTCACCGTTTAGGAGATATTCCCTGTATGTACATGTGCTAACGTCATCGGCACATGCACAGTGAAGAAACAGCTCGACTGAGCCGTTTCTTCACCAAGTGTGCCGTAAATGACGGCTCCAGTGCGCATGCGCAGGAGCGATGTCAGTGCGGCTCCTGCCAATCACAGTGCGGGAGTCCGCACTATGATTGGTCGGCGCCCGGGATCCTGGAAGACAACGGACACTGCATGTTGCCGGTCACTGCGGTGCTCGTGGACTGCTGCTACAGCGTCGATCTATGGTAAGTATTTCATAATGAGCTAGTATGCGATGCATACTAGCTCATTATGCCTTTCTCTTGCAAGTGTTCTTTTTGTTAAAAAAAGACTTGACAACCACTTTAAGACGGGTTTACGTAAATATGTAAATGTCATCGTCAGGTCCTAGTAAACGTTATAGGCTGAGCCCAAGGTGGCTGCCTATGGTGCATAGAGACAGGTCCTCTTTAACATACACAGCTCAGCATCAGTTATTATTTTCAGCCGTTACAACATGACCTGGGATGATCTCAGCCGCAGTTCTACCTCGGCTCCTGGCTTCCTGTGATAATAGGAAGCCACATAAGACGGTGTTGAGCGTAGCATTTGTATCACTCAGGAAGCAGAGACCGGTGACGCCTGAGTGGTGAACAGATGGGTGGAAGATGTGTGTGGGGGGGATGGGAGGAAGGAAGACAGCGAGAAATTGTTGCATAAAACATCGCTATACATAATGCGTTAAAGCTGAACTCCGGGCAAAAGATGTATATACAGCTGAGACACATATATACTTCCTTCAGCCTTTCTCAACCTTTTTACCTTGGAGGAATCCTTAAGGGAACACCTGAAATATTTTTTTGATCTACATCTTTTGGAAGGTTAGAGTAATATATGAGATGTAGATATAACATCAACTACTGTATGTGTAATTATAACAATAAATAACAAAATAAATATTAAAGTCTAACCAAAGGCAAAACTTTTTTTTTTCATTTTGGAGCTAAGGGAGGATTACATAGGCGTGCGAAAATAGGGTGCAAGGTGTGCCTGGGCACACCCTAATCACCCTGTACTGTGCAGATAACCCCTGCTGCCTGGCTGCGGAGAAAGGGACGGGGAATCTCTGTCCTCAGTCGCTTTCTCTGTCTCAAAAGTTAGACATCAGGGGTCTGTTTAGACCCCTGATATTTCATCAAAGGCCACCAGCACGGCTCCTAAATAAAATTGTAAAAAAAAATAATAAAATATAATATTGTAAAAATAATAAAAAAACAAAATTGTAAAAAAAATAAATAAAATAAAAATAAACTACTGACACTGATCTTTGCCCTTCTGACATACACACACTCATGTTTGTGGTTTGTGCTGCACACCCTAATGCAGTGGTTCTCAACTCCGGTCCTCAGGACCCACTAACAGGCCAGGTTTGCAGGATAACTGAAATGCATCACAGGTGATATCATTTGCTGCTCAGTGATTGCAGTATTCTAGTCTGCATCTCCCCAAGGTAATACTAAAAATCTGGCCTGTTAGTGGGTCCTGAGGACTGGAGTTGAGAACCACTGCCCTAATGCTATATGCTACGCACGCCTATGGAGGATTATAACCCCTGTCAGTTTTTCTTTTTTGCCATCTGTTTCCCATAGTGGAGATTTCCCTTCACTTCCTGTCCCATAGAAAAAACAGGAAGTACGAGGGAATCCCTCCAAAGTGAGGGAATCCCAGAACTAGTGCCCCCATTGGAAGATTTTCCCTCTATTCCTGATCTGGTGTCAACTCAAAATTTGGTATTTTCTTTTACTTTCACTTTCAATGTTAACGCTAAATGGGACAAATAGGGTGAATCTCCCTAACGGGGGACAATCGAGGCACATTCGCCCCTCATTTGGGGTGCCATTGAGAAATGCCCCTGGTGTGAATGGAGAATACAGAACCAAGTATCATTTTGTGGCGCTAAGTAATTTGTATGGAAAGGAAGTAAACCCAGATTGGGTTTACTTCCTCCCCATTCCCCTGCAAAGTAGATGCATAATGGGCTACTCTGCATCGCCTAATAGCCCATTATGTGTCACTTACCTGCAAATGAAGCCTGCGACATCCAGCAATGTCCCCTGTGCTGGCAGCATCCATCTTCAGCCCCCCTTCCTTTCGGGGCTGCGATCTCCAGCTCTGTGACTGGCCAGGGTCGCATGATGTCACTGTGAGGGAGCCGCCAGTTACTGCACGATCACAGTGCAGAAATGGCACAGAGGCCGTTTCTTCACTGCGCATGTGCTGAAATGACGTCAGCACAGCTAATACACTACATATCTCCTGAACCGTGCAGGTTTGGAAGATATGCAGGGCACCTACAGGTAAGACTTATTATAGGCTTACCTGTAGGTTAAAGTGGTTGTCATGTTAAGGATAATATAAAAAGCAGTAAAATAGATCCCCTGCAGTCAGCAGCCCCCAAGCAACAATAGATTCCTCCAGCAACAATAGACACCCACCAGCAACAATAGATCTTCCAACGCCCCAAATGAATAGACCCTCCAGCAGCCAGCAACAATAGAACCCACCCTCAACAGTAGATCCCTCCCAGCAACAACTGACCCCCCAGCAACCTAAGACCCCCCACCCTCAACAATAGATCCCCCCAAGCAACAATAGATCCCCAGCAGACAGCATCAATAAACCCTCCAGCACACGCTGGCACCCCATGCCATTAGATACCTTCAGTCCTGGAGGTGCCAGAACTGCATTCCCGTGTGCCCGCTGAAAAAAGCTCTGTATGTATGTACCATACATGTGGATCCAGGTGGAAGCTGGAAATCTCTGTAGTAGGCATCACTACTCCAATGATCTCCACTAGATGACTACTGTGATCGCTGTATAAATGTCATTGGCCTCAAAAAAGTGTTAAAAATGTCTGATCTGTCCGCCGTAATATCGCATTCCCGATAAAAATTGCAGATTTAGCATTATTAGTAAAAAAAAAAAATAGTGGAAACGCAATAAATCAATCATAGTTTGTAAATGCGGCAACTTTTGTGCAAACCAATCAATATACGCCTATTGCAATTTTTTTTTTTTTACCAAAGATATGAGGAAGTATATATCGGCCTAAACTGATGAATACATTTTCCAAACAAATAACCAATGATAAACCTCAGTTACATGTACAGCAGTGCTACAATCTATAATGAAAGCAGCACAAATACTGTATCCGCATTTGGTGTGAGCTTGATCAATTAAAAAAAACACAAATAAAACATAAAAGTAACATCAGATAACATTAAGAGTCCATATATGGCATCTTTGGTGGAGTCTTCATATAATGCTGTGCACCGTCACCACACCACGTGAGAGTTTTGGGGTTTCCCCCTATTTGGAGAGACTCACCAGATGGTAGGCATATAAAAGTCTAAGAGCGCTAAACTGCTCATCCGTGAGTTAAGGTTATCAACAGCATCAAGCAGAGAAGCAGCTATAATGACCACATTGCTGTGAGGTATAACAAGAGAGGTATGAATTGGAGTTCTTTGTCAATACTTCAGATGACTGTTTTCCAAGGCTGATTGAAGATTACGATATTGTTGCCCAAAATGCAACGGTAAAGCCACTAACAAATTGGCGAATGGATAGGTCCAAGACCTTGATTGATAAATTAGCCACTTATAATTCAATGGATGTTTTATCCCAGTGTATAGCACATAGGAATGATCTGCAGAGCGAGACAAAGCAATAGTCTGCAGCAGCAGTGATCTATGCTTGTTGAATAAATTGACCATGTGTAATTCAATGGGTAAATGGTTATTTAGGAGGTTTAATCCCACAGTAGTTTCTGCAGAAAGATAACCTGCAGAGCAATAGTCTGCAGCAGCAACAGTCTATACTTATTGAAGCTCCTCATTTGTTAAATGAGCTGCTGACCCTGATGGATGGACACTCCTGCTGTCCCTTCCCGCTCTGCCTTGTGCCTCTCCTCCAGGATCTCACTCTCTCCTCCTGGCTGCACCCGAGCACTCCTAGGCTGAGGACACCCCCAGACTGGGAGCCCCCTCTAGGCCTTGACAGCCTCTGCACTATTCTATCTCCAGAACTTCCACCTGAACTCTCCTCCCAGACTGGGCTGACCCTAGGTATTTAAGGAGGTCTGCCCCCTGCCAATCCAGGTTGGGGATTGGTCAGAGCTCCTTAACATACCCCAGGAAGCTTCACCTCCTCTTCCCCACCCTTTCTTCCAGAACTTTCTAAACCAGAAAGGAGGGGTTACCAAGGGATGTCACTACCTGCAGTCACCAGCCACTCCCTAGGCCACTCCCTGACCCAGAATCAAAACAATCAGGCCTGATTCCCAGTCAGGCCTGACTAAATTTGCCTGCTCTGTCGACAAAACCCTGACACTAGCACCTACCTACTGTAGAGGGCGCTACATAACACTTTAAGTAGAGAAAAGGGAAGTCATTCACCTGGCTGTGCTGGGTCACAAGGCTGGCTGAACAGCACTACAAGTCCTTTAATAACTTTAGCATTTTTAGCTATCTGCCTTTAGCTTTTTAATTTGAGATATGATTAATAATGTGTCAACACATCAGTGCCAAATGCATTTATCAGCAACCAAATCCTACTCTGCGAGAGCTACGCCTTCATTGTGGCCTTGTGGGAGGGGGTGGAGACACAGCGGTGTGGGCGTTATCGTCGCTGGCATCTCTGACATAAAGCAAGCCAGGGGGTGATTCATCCCACATTTGCCCACCCAAAACCGATGTTTCGGTTTGACCTTTTAAGGCCCAAAATTCGCTTGGGGGAGAGAAATGAAAACTCACTGAGATGCATTTCTTCTCTATCCCCCACACACAGTCTTACTCAGTGTTTATCTGTAGTAATATGACAGAAACCTCAGATTATTTGATTTGCTTAGTCACCAATGGCACAATTTTTTTTTTTTGCTCTACGCTCACCAACGTGGGTGTTTCTGGTGACACACCGATTATAATAAAGAGAAACCACAAACGCCTCCTCTCTGAACATAGAGGGATACGAGATCACAGAGGCTTCTGCACAACGTGCAGCACAGTCACAATCCTGAATTTACTCAGTGCCCACGCAATAAAAAAAAAAAAGTATAACCACTTCATTTGTGATACTGGAAGACATACTGGTGTATTGGCTAAGACTGTGCAAGACAATTAGCGATGAGTGAATCGATTAAAGCTGAACTCCAGACAAACAACAAACAGCTAATACACAGATAAAATGCACATACATGAGCTGTTGTACTTGCGAAAGGATTTGTAATTCTGTCCATCCAGTCTTGAGATTTACACAACCCTGCTACACAGCACAATCCTTTCTGGCTTGGCAGAAGACCTGATTTTTCTCTGCTGTGGTTCAGTAACACTAACAGGTCTTGTCCTTCCCTTAGCCTTTGATTGGACTGTAAAAAGAGAAGCAGAAGACTGATGAGCTAATATCTCTGTCACTCTGCTCTCCTATCAGCACATCTGATTTTATTTATTACAGGTACATAGTGCAATCAATTCATACAGTACATACAGTATCTCACAAAAAGTGAGTACACCCCTCACATTTTTAAAAATATTTTATTCTATCTTTTCATGTGACAACACTGAAGAAATGGCACTTTGCTACAATGTAAACTAGTGAGTGTACAGCTTGTATAACAGTGTAAATTTGCTGTCCCCTCAAAATAAGTCAACTCACAGCCATTAATGTCTAAACCACTGACAACAAAAGTGAGTATACCCCTATGAGAAAATGTCCAAATTGGGCCCAATTAGCCATTTTCCCTCCCCGGTGTCATGTGACTCTTTAGTGCTACAAGGTCTCAGGTGTGAATGGGGAGCAGGTGTGTTAAATTTGGTGTTATCGCTCTCTCACTCTCTCATACTGGTCGCTGGAAGTTCAACATGGTAGGTACCTCTTAGCAAAGAACTCTCTGAGGATCTGAAAATATGAATTGCTGCTCTACATAAAGATGGCCTAGGCTATAAGAAGATTCCCAAGACCCTGAAACTGAGCTGCAGCATGGTGGCCAAGACCATACATCGGTTTAACAAGACAGGTTCCACTCAGAACAGGTCTCGCCATGATCGACCAAAGAGCTTGAGTGCACATGCTCAGCGTCATATCCAGAGGTTTGGGAAATAGAGATATGAGTGCTGCCAGCATTGCTGCAGAGGTTGAAGGGGTCGGGGATCAGACTGTCAGTGCTCAGACCATACGCCGCACACTGCATCAAATTGGTCTGCATGGCTGTCGTCCCAGAAGAAAGTCTCTTCTAAAGATGATGCACAAGAAAGCTCACAAACAGTCTACTGAAGACAAGCAGACTAAGGACATGGATTACTGGAACTATGTCCTGTGGTCTGATGAGACCAAGATAAACGTATTTTGTTCAGATGGTGACAAGCATGTGTGGCGGCATCCAGGTGAGGAGTACAAAGACAAGTGTGTCTTGCCTACAGTCAAGCATGGTGGTGGGAGTGTCATGGTCTTGGGTTGCATGAGTGCTGCCGCCACTGGAGAGCTACAGTTCATTGAGGGAACCATGAATGCCAACATGTACTGTGACATACTGAAGCAGATCATGATGCCCTCCCTTCGGAGACTGGGCCGCAGGGCAGTATTCGAGCATGAAAACGACTCCAAACACACCTCCACGACAACCACTGCCTTGCTAAAGAAGCTGAGGGTTAAGGTGATGGACTGGCCAAGCATGTCTCCAGACCTAAACCCTATTGAGCATCTGTGGGTCATCCTCAAATGGAAGGTGGAGCGCAAGGTCTCTAACATCCACCAGCTCTGTGATGTTGTCATGGAGGAGTCAGAGGTGGCCCATCCATTATGGGCACAGGAGCTCCGCCTCCCCTATCCCTTCCGCGGCCTCTCCCATCCCTGACCACTGCCAGGATGCATGAATTACTATTGTGGTGGTGGGCAGGAGTGTTTTTGTGAAGCACACTATTAGAGCCAGAAGCTCTAATAGGGCTTCAGAATAGAATGGGCTGTGAGCGCCAATAGAATGCTCACAGTCCACTCAGAACCTCCTCCCGGCCAATCAGGTAATGGATTTGGCACCCGTCACCTGATTGGCTGAAATCACAGGCAATCCTATTGGAAGCCTAGGAGGCATGATGGAAACCGCCGTGGAGGACACAATGCCGCTGCACACTATCCGCCTAGATGGAGTAAGTGCAGCGGTAGAACGGGGGAGAGGTACCGCTGGGGGGTACCGCTGGGGGGGGAGAGGTGCAGCTCAGGGGGGAGGGGCGATTGCCTCCGCCCCCCCAAAAAAAAAACACCAGCCGCCACTGGGAGGGGTGGAAGAGGACTCCAGTGGCAACTTGTGAAGCTCTGGTGAACTCAATGCCTAAAAGGGGTTAAGGCGGTGCTGGAAAATAATGGTGGCCGCACAAAATACTGATACTTTGGGCCCAATTTGGACATTTTCACTTAGGGATGCACTCACTTTTGTTGCCAGCAGTTTAGACATTAATGGCTGTGTGTTGAGTTATTTTGAGGGGACAGCAAATTTACACTGTTATACAAGCTGTACACTCACTACTTTACATTGTAGCAAAGTGTCATTTCTTCAGTGTTGTCACATGAAAAGATAGAATAAAATATTTACAAAAATGTGAGGGGTGTACTCACTTTTGTGAGATACTGTATCAATCACCATGCATTTCATATATGTATGATGTCAGTATCACCATCCTCCATATAAATGTTGATTGATACATTGTTGAATCCACCTGGCGAATTTAGACAATTTTATATTCACATACATTTGTTCTTTTCGCCATATTCTGGTTTTTCTGCATTGTGTTGTTTATTTGCACAAGAGTTTTCACTTTCATTTGAGTCAACACACTCATGCTTGTTTCGATATACGCTGTTGTTTTTACACTGTATCTAGTATCACACCCCATTAGACATGGATTAGTGCTTGCGGCAGTTGGTTATCACATTATATTTAAAGTGATAGCGCGAGAGCACTACCCCACATTGTAAAGGCAAAAATACTTACCTCTAGTCCAATGTTCCGACCCCCACTTGGTCCCTCACTGTTATCTGGTCTGCGGTCATCTTGATTGGCTGGTGTAGGATGTCGTCACTCCCGGGATGACTTTGCCCCATGTGCACATGCAGCTCCATGTATATTCTGCAGGGAACTGTGAACAGGCAGGTGGGTGCATTTTATTGTGTGAATCGCCTGCCCTATGCTGTCATGTGATAAACAAACAAAAAATGCAGGTCGCGCAGGTGTGAATGAGGACTGCACAGTACCCACGAGGGCACACTTGGACTAACTATATGACAGGGGGCACACTTGGAGACACACAGTGCACTTGAAGTCCCAGGGTGCACAAGGGCGTACTGGAGTCACTAGATGATACAGACTGCACTTTGACGCACTTGGAGACCCAGAGTGCACAGGGGAGCACAGGAGTCACTAGATGATACAGACTGCACTTTGATGCACTTGGAGACTCTGGGAGCATAGGAGTCACTAGATCAGTGGTTCTCAACTCCTGTCCTCGGGACCCACTAACAGTCCAGGTTTGCAGGATAACTGAAATACATCACAGGTGATATAATTTGCTGCTCAGTGATTGCAGTATTCTAGACTGCATCTCTCCAAGGTAATACTTAAAATCTGGCCTGTTGGTGGGTCCTGAGGACAGGAGTTGATAACCACTGCACTAGATGATACGGGTTGCACTTTGACGCACTTGGAGACACAGGGGGGCACAGGAGTCACTGGGTGATACAGGCTGCACTTTGACGCACTTGGAGACCCAGGGTGCACAGGGGTCACTATATGACACGCAGCACACTTGTGCACCAGTGCTTGCAAACAGATATGGAGAACGCAGGAGGCACAGGGAAGCATTCAAGGAACCGCCGCAGAGGACATGTTGTTTGAACGCCAAGTGAGGTGTTGCTTCGCAATCCCAAGAATGAGAAGTATGATGTGTTATTTGCCTTTAATATTTTAAAAAAGGTTACTTTTTTTCTGATGCCAATTAATAAAACATGTACAAAGCAGCTGTATGTTCCTCTTTAAAGTTAATAGGAGCATGACATTTTCTCCTGCCCGGCTTAGTATAATAACATTTACTTGGTTAGATGATCATTTATCCTGCAAAGCTGCAATCCCTAACACAACGTTCAGCTCCTGTGAGAAGTGTAGAGAAGACTCAGCAGATCCCCACAGGGCTGGAAGACGGAACCTTATTACATGCCATTTTATTACCGCTGTAACACCGAAGCAACAAAAAATAAATCTTGGAGGAAATTGCTGTTACAATTGCACGCTGCAGATGCACGGGGAGACAATGTATCTTCCTGTATAGTGACAGTTATTAAAAACCGGCACTATAGCTAGAGGAGTCCCAGCTGTCCTCAGGCCCATAGGGCCCGAAGGAGGTGGGGGGAAGGGATCCACTATAACGGGCTCTCCTCATTTACAAGCTCGGCATTGACGTCATATTTTGTAGAGAACAAGTAAGAATTTTTATCTTCACATCTTTTCCTTTTCTTTCATCTTCTGTCTCAGCCTCAAGTAGGATAGCAAACTGTAACCAGAACGGAACAGGACAGTTAAAGTAGATATAAACACAATCACTAAAATCTCAAATTAATGCTATATCAAAAGATATTTAAAAATCGGAAGCTTTCATCTAAATAATCCCTGGTGATCCTGCTGTGAAGGTTCTTGGTCAGGCACTTCCTGTTACAAGGTGACCATGCTCCATTCCTGTCTAATAATTGTGCTCCTCTGTTGTCACCCTGTCACATGGGCTCCCAATGTGGTGGTTGTGTCAATAGACATCACACAGGCATAACCCCAGTGGAGGCTGCTCCATTGGGGGTGCCCCCCTAATCCATGCACCCGGCCCCTAATCTACATGCAGGGCACCGGAGGATGCATGGATACCAATGGTGTATTTTTTTAGAAGCACGTGATGGCTGAGGCTCTAATTGGCTTCAAAAAAGGGTGGGCTTGGGGCACAGAGCACTGTGCCCCGAGCCCAACCAGTTGTGTGACAATAGTAAATTATATTCGCTATTGTCTTCCTGATTCTCCTCCCAGCCAATCAGAAAGCTGGTCCTGAGACCCGACACCCAATTGGCCCAGAGGAGAAGCAATCCTATTGGCCGTCTAGGCCAAGAGAGAGAGGAGGAGGGAGGAGTTGCGGAGGCTTCCAGAGGAGACACAGGCCGAAGCCACCATCCGGAGGTAAACGCTGCCTGGGGGTAAGTGTGGGACTCGACGACCGACCAGCCAACCGTGGGGGGGTTAGGCATGCTGGTGACCCGAACAACTTGGGGGGGGTGGCTGTGGGTGCATTGTTTGCCGCCCCCCCAAAAAAAAAAATATACCACCAGCCGCCACTGCATAACCGACTGTTGTCACTATTAGGAAACCCATCATGAGCAATGGCAAGTGAACATCACTGCAAAGAGACTGCAGTGGATCAGCAACACTGAGGTGTAACAAAGGATAAAAAATATGTGAAGACAGCCTTTCAACCATAACAAGCCTACAGCACATGGAAGTCAAAATTTCTGTAACTGGCCTGGATCTTTAAGCATGCATGTTAAAGTATATTTGAACCCTCACATTATAAAACAACACATTCAGTTTAAAACAGAAATAAAAGGCAGACATATATAGTGATCACATGCCCTCTGTTCTCGGCTGCATAGGAAACTCGGAGAGTCGGGGGAGGAGAAACAGCAGTATACCGATCTTCCCAGTGTACTGAGATATTATTGAACCTACATTTTCAGAAATAGATGTCCGCAATGGCAACCTTCATATTTCCCTCATAATCAATGTCTTAGTATTCAAAGGCCATATGCTTTAGCTCAATGGTTCTCAGTCTTTTTGAGAGTAGGGCCCTGTAAATTCTTCCAAAACCTTCCAGGTCTGAAAAGTAAAGAATAAAGTTTATATTCACATAATAAAAGTATGGGAATGAAAAACATGTATTGAAATGCTGGATGGGGCTGGTGTCATTGTGGGAGGGATAGGGGTTGAGGAAAAGGGTTAGGGGTTAGGGGGTTCTGCAGCAGACTTGGTGGCCTGTAGATAAGGAGATTTCTGGAGGGGTCTGGGGAACACTGTGGGAGTTTGGGGGGCACTATGGGACATTGTTGGAGGTTGAGAGCACTATGGATGGCAGAAGGCTCTGCAGCAGGCTAGGTGGTACTGTGGGAGCTTAGAGGACACTGCAGAGACTGAAGGTTTTCAGGATGCCTGGGGGTAATGTGGGCCACTATGGGAGGTTGGGTTGGGGGGCACTATTGGAGCTGGGAGGCACTGTGGGAGGTTAAAGGATCTACAGCTGGCTGGAGGCCCTGGGCCGGCAGTGGGCCACAGCCCAATGGTTGAGAATCTCTGCTCTAGCCCTTAGGTTATGGGTGCTCAACCTGTGGCCCTCCAGCTGTTGCGCAACTACAACTCCCATGAGGCTTTGCAAAGCTGACAGTTACAGGCATGATTCCCAAAGACAGAGGCATGATGGAACTTGTAGTTCCACAGCAGCTGGAGGGCCACAGGTTGACCACCCATGCCTTAGGTGGTTTAGCCCTCCCGTATTTACCAAAAACTGAAATATATATTTTGTTTTACTGCCGCCTTAATCTTATAATTAACTTGTAGCTACAGCTAAGCTTTTAAGGTTTTCCTGTAGGTACTGTGCAGTATATCTCCCAACTATTTGAGATGAGAATGAGAGCCACCTATTAGTAAAAGTATGTAGGCATAGGACACACCCTCTGCCACGCCCCCTTAAAGGAGAAATGTACAAAACAAAAATGAATGGTTAAATCCACAAGTGCTTTGTTACCACTTCTATTCATGCAGCAATTTAGAAATTGGATAAAAGGTTTAGCAATGGGAAACACTTTTTGAAAGATAAATAGTGCATTCTACATACAACTATATAGATCAGACCAACATGAGGGACAAACTAATCTTAATAAAAAAGCACCCGTGGCAAAAAATATGTATATACAGATTTACTCAAAAATGAGATTAACTATATATATATATATATATATATATATATACTGTCAGATGGCCCATATTCTGACTCACAAAGGGCCCCAAATATAGGGGTTGTTCCCAAGGTTAACAGAGCCTATGCAAAAAATTGGTTGAGAACTCACCCAGAATACCTTCCAGGAACATTATGCGTTAAAAATAATACACAAGACCATATCACCATTGTGGAAGACAAGTTAAAATAAGACAACGTTGTCTAACAGGTCACTCGTGGCCCGTACACACTCCACAATCATCCACACAATCACCTGTGGTGCACCAGCCTCAGTAAGTTAACTGTCTGGGATCCATGTCCTATGTTGAGCACCTCATAATACGGACATAACTGCTAAAGTCCCAGGGTATCAGGTAGCCAGTTCCCAACCACGATTGGTGGGGAAAGGGTGAATCACCGGGAGGTCAAGACAACTGGCTGGATAGGGAGCAGAGGACTAAGGGCCGGTTCACACTGAGGCGATCCGACTTCAGGGCGAATTTGCTAGGCGATTTGAAAAGGCGAAGCGGCACGATTGCGAAGCGATTGCAAAGCGAAGCGGCGCGATTGCGAAGCGATATCAGGCGATTTCAGGCGATTTCAACACAGTACCTGGGACATGAGAGGTGTGTCTTCTGGCAAAATTATGTTTTTCTTCCTGGAAAGTCGCTTCTTCATAGACTGGGATCCGACTTGAAAGCGAACTTCCATTGACTTCTATGGGCTCAATTCGCCTAGAAGCCGCTTGAAAATAGTACAGGAACCTTTTTTGGAATCGCTTTGGACTTGAGTAGCGCATATTAAGACGGCTCCATTCATTCCAATGGGATTTCTGATGTCAGGCGATTTGAGGCGAATTGGGGCGACACAAGTCGGATCGCAAATCGCCTAGGATCGCCTCAGTGTGAACCGGCCCTAAATGTAAATGGTAGACTCACAGTGGGATTGTGAACACTTCCCTCAGGTGCTAAATCATGGCTAATCTCATAAAAGTGTGTCACATCTGCCTGTATTCCAATAGATAATGAATGGTATACAAAGTCCACAGTGAACACACTTGCAGAGAGTCCAAAAAGCAACAAGGGTAAGGCTGGATAACCTATATGTGTGTCATCCAAAAGCCCATTCACTGCAAGTTCAGTAGTCCTTGTCTCTGTGTATCACATCAAGGCTGTGCAGATAGTTGGATAGGCATGTAAGGGCTATATGTGGATGGTAGTTTCACCAAAACAATTGTCAGTCCATTCCCTATGATGCTGTAGGCTAATACAGATCGCCAGGAAGAGCACACCAATAAAATATAGCAAACACCGCAAGGATGCTGTCCCTAAATAGCGGTGAAGGAACACTAAGGCAATGTCACTGGATAGCACTGTGCTTTTCATGGTGATACAACGCCCATCCCAATAGCTGCCATGTCAGAACAAAGTCTGTGCTAATAAGTCCTGAGAGACTAAGACCCACCGGTCGGTTGGTCGGGTCACCGGCCCCGCACTTACCCCATCTAGGTTGCGCCATCTCCTCCCTCTTCCTCCTAGGCGGCCAATCGGGTGATGGGTCTTCCTGATTGGCTGGGAGGAGAATCAGTGTGACAATAGCAAATATTCTTTACTGCGCCCCGAGCCCACCCTTTTTTGAAGCCTATTAGAGCCTCTGGCTCTAATCACATGCTTAAAAAAACCACCCCCTCCCCATTGGAATCCATGCATCTGGTGCCCCGAATGTAGATTAGGGGGCTGGACATATGGATGTAGGAGCGGCTACCTGAATGAACGGGCCTCCCCTGGTACTGTGAATATCTTGTAAACTTGTGCTGTTCATTGGATACATTTACAGCAGCGGCAGGCAGTGACGTGACTGCTGCATGCGCAGCTCTATGTTCAGAGTACACTGAGGGTGCCGTCAATGTAGAAAGATCTGTGCTATGACTGTGGCTCCCTTGGGCATGCACAGGAGTGACATCATCATGGCCTGGCCATTCAAACAGCCAGAGAGCTCAAATTGAAGGAAGACTGGGCAGCAGTGACAGCGTGCCGCTGGAGGGATCCATTTTAAAGGTAAGTTTGTCCTAATGTGGTAGTACTGTATGCGGTGCATACTAGCACATTATGGCATGAGCCTGCAGAGGGACCATTAAAAAAAAACAAAAAAACGCTAGTGTTTACTACCACTTTAAGCATCTGCCCTCTACATCAATTCTCTACATCTTATAAACTCCAGAAAAAAAATCCTCGGTGGAAGCCATGATGTACAGTCCCTTGCTTTGAGAACATATTTTTTCCTGTTCTATTTCTAGCTTCTGGCACAATTTATATATATCCTGTGCCTAGGGAGAGCTCCACTCCGCTATATGCGTGTGACCATAATTTATGATCTCTTTCTAGGCTTGCATAAAACATGACCGTATTCCAGAACTACTACAGAAAACTCAATGAACAACTTCTCTACAGAGAAAGGGATCCCTTAACAAATCAAACCAAGAAATAAAAAAAGCCATCTTCAAGCAAATGCAGCAGTTATAACGGAATTTCTTCAGTGCAGTCAGCCCTGTCAGGGACCTCTATGCTCTATGGATGCGGTGAGACTCCAGTTTCTGAGGCTGCAATAATTTCTCATTGGAGTCCCAAATATGCCTCCTAAACTAAACCTTAAAGCTCCAGCCAAAAAAAAGAGAGATCGGGAAAAGTGAAGGCATATCTATAAGCATGCACCAACTCAAGAATCATTTTAGATAAGGAATGAGATTTCCGGGTTGCCAAACTTCACATAATTCGATGTTTGATAAAAAATTATTTTTATTTTAACCAATATAAATATATAAAAAGGACCATCAAAAGTGAACCATACAATATGAATACAAATACATAGGTGTACGCTCTGCATGTTTCGCCTTGATGTCGGCTTCCTCAAGAGTCTTAACACCTTGCACAATTTTTCACTAGGATAAACAAAAATTTTAGTGTTACATAGGATACATGTGATACTTATGAACCCCAACAGCTTTTCACTGACATTGGAGAAAATATATCTTTATTTAAATGTAAACAAATTAACCTAGATAGGATATGTATAGAAAAATACATCAAGCTTTTATTAACCAATAAATAATCACTATTGATACTTATAGAGACATAAAAAACTTTCCTGATTACCCAAATAACATATGATCCTCACCTCAGGTCACAGAAAATGTGAAGAAAGCGGATGCTGCTAAATTGTGGACGATCCCAGGAGCATTAGTGAGCCTGGGAGGGCTGGGCTTCAACTTTAAATTATTACTGGAGCCTCTTTAGTCTTGCACAGTTGTGCCTCTCCTGTACTGAATCTCCAAATGTTCACAATGTTCATTCGAAGTTGCAGCAAGTCAGATAGACCCACCTCAATTTATTAGTGGAGGGCGTCCAGCGTCACCCCAGGTAATGCCCACATGTGATGCTGAGCCTCATGGGCGTCCGCAGGGGGGGGGGGGCAAGGGGGGGTGGGTGCCCCCCCCCTGGAATCTTATCTTATGTTTTTAATTGTGGGTGGCTCAGGCTGCCTCACAGTACAGACAACCCCGGCACCTCCTCTTCACACTGCTCGGGCCTGACGGCGCCATGATCCGGCCGTCCGGGGCCTCTTCATGGGAGGAGGGGGGCAGCGCTGGCTGCAGTGGTGTCCCCGGTGATCGGGGAAAGAGCAGTGCGCTGTGTTTGTACGCCCGGGACTCCGCCCCCCGCCCCGCCCATACACCAGGCTGCAGCAGGCAATGCAAACACAATGACACTATGACAGCTGCCTGGCTGGGCTTGTGGCTGGGCTGTCTGCTGCTGAGCAGCAAACCCAGCCTCCTTCTCCTCCCTCCTGAGTCCTGACTGAGTCACACTGACTCTGAGCGCGGCAGTGGCCGTCAGTGTGACTCGGCCAGCCAGCGCGGCCCCGCATCAGCAAGCAGTGAGTGACGTCAGGACTCAGGAGGAGAAGAAGGAGAGAGAGAAGGAGCCCCAGGCTCCCAGCATTCAGAGCAGAGGAGGATTTTAACTTCCTCGTCCTCCTCTGCTAGCTCCACCCACCTCCTCCCTGTATGTTCTCCTCGGAGCCTGGCATGCATAGGGAGGGAGAGAGAGCTGCCTGCCTGGAGTGGAGCCAAACCTTTCAAGAGGTCAGTCTAATTAATCAAAGCACTTATACAGATGGGACTTTTAGTCCTTCAGTTTTGGGGGGGGGGGGGGGGG
>BLSH010452010.1:116435-142089 GCA_018402905.1 Glandirana rugosa
CCCCCCCCCCCCCCTGGAAAAAATTCTGCGGACGCCCATGCTGAGCCTCCTTGATTACCTGCTAGGGCAATTTTTGATTTTTTTTCACACATTTTAAAATCTGCATTCATTTTGCTCGAAAAAGAACCTGACACATTATATATTTTCTGAGGCCGTGGAAAATAAAATGGTGTCTGTAATTTTTTAGGTCACACGATATTTGCACAGATGTTGTCAAACTTAAATTTTCAGGAAAAAATATACTAAAATTAATTTTAGTGCACACAAACACAATATAGTACCCATGTTTTTGGTAAAATATAAAAGATGATGTATTGCGCGAATAGATTTAAAATTGCGCACACCCATTAAATAGCAAAACATTACGATACCCAAAATTGTGCGAAACTTTAAAAGCCTTTACAGGTTATCAGTTTAGAGTTAGGCTGGGTTCACACTTATGCGAATCGGATGCGGGTATACCAATTTGCATGACAGCAGAGTGTGACCGGCTCGCAATGGAGTCGGTTCACACAGCTCTGGGGCGGCCATGTATAGCACAGCAGAAGGCTCCTGTGCTTCTTTGGCTGTTTCAGGTCCGAATTCAGGCAAAAATTTGGACCTGATTCGCCCCTGAAATGGTGAAAAGGGATGCGCAGGACCCCCTGCTGCGAGCCACAGAACCAGGGCCATCTTTAATACTGATTGGACCCTGGGCAAACATTTTCTTGCCCCCCCCCTCCCCAGCTAGACTCAAAATGAGTTTACTGCAGCAGATCAGGCAGTGATTGCAATTGGCTGCCGGAGGTTACAGCGCATCATTATCACTCACTGATTAGTTGCTAGAGGTTACAGCACATAATTTCCGCTTGCAGATTGGTTGCTAGAGGTAACTGCACATCAATATTGCTCACTGATTGGTTGCCAGAGGTTACTGCACATAATAACCTCTGCATCAAATTGCGGGTGTGGCCAAACGACACTAGCATTGAGGGGTGCACTATGTACAGAGTGCAAGGTTGAGGGGTGCACTACATAAAGAGTGCATAGTTGAAAGGTGTGCTACAAGCAGAGTTGAAGTGTGCATTATGTACAGAATACAGGGTTCAAGGGTACGCTAGGTACAGAGTGCAGGGGTGCGCTATGTACAGAGTGAAGGTTGGGGGGTGTGCTACATGCAGAGTGCAAAGTTTGGAGGGCACTATGTGCAGAGTACAGGGTTGAGCTACATGCAGAGTGTAGGATTGAGGGGTGCACTACGTACAGAGTGCAGGGTTCAGGGGTGCGCTATGTACAGAGTGCAGGGTTCAGGGGTGTGCTATATGCAGGGGTGCGCTATGTGCAGAATTGGGCTAGGTGCGCAGTGCAGGGGTGCGCTACATGCACAGCACAGGGGTGTGCTAGGTCCAGAGTGCAGGGGTGAGCTAGGTTTAGAGTGCAGGGGTGAGCTAGGTTCAGAGTGCAGGGGTGCGCTAGGTCCAGAGTGCAGGGGTGCTAGGTGCATAGTGCAGGGAGTGCTAGGTGCACAGTGCAGGGGTGAGCTACATGCACAGTGCAGGGTTAGGTAGGTGCACAGGCAGGGTGAGGTGGGTGCAGAGTGTAGGGTGAAGTAGGTGCACAGGCAGTGTGAGCTAGGTGCAGAGTGCAGGGGTGAGGTGGGTGCAAGAGTGAGTTGGGTGAAGAGTGCAGGGTGAGATGGGTGCAGAGTGCAAGGTGAGGTGGGTGGTGGGTGCAGGGTGAGATGAGTGCAGAGTGCAGGGTGAGGTGGGTGCAGGGTGAGATGGGTGCAGAGTGCAGGGTGAGGTGGGTGCAGAGTGCAGGGTGAGGTGGGTGCAGGGTGAGATGGGTGCAGAGTGCAGGCTGAGGTGGGTGCAGAGTGCAGGCTGAGGTGGGTTCAGAGTGCAGGGTGAGGTGGGTGTAGAGTGCAGGGTGAGGTGGGTGCAAAGTGCAGGATGAGGTGGGTGCAGGGTGAGGTGGGTGCCTCAGCCCGACCGCGGTCCTGGGCTGTCCAGTTCCAGGACTGTCCAGGGCGGGAGGAGACATTTTTACAAGAAAGCCAGTTGCCAGCTGAAAAGAAGGATACCACATGCAGCTGCAGCCATGATCCTGGTATAATCACATGCTGACTTTAATAAGTAGGTCAGTTAGCAAGTCCAATGAATGTGCAATCCAGTGAATGAAAGGGGCGGGCCAGGAACAGTGAGGCTAGTGAGGAAAGGCTAATTAATGCTGAATGTCCTCCAGACAGAAAATAAGGGGGGAGGCTCTCTCTGACTTGCTGCATCTTCTAATGCACATTGTGAGAAGCTCACAGTGTGAAGTGAAATCAGAGTAAGGTATTTGCAGCAGTGGTGGCCCGTCCATTAGGGGCGCACGGGCGCCACCCCCCTCCCTCATCCATGCGCCCGGCCCCCTAATCTACATGCAGGGCACCGGACGCATGGATTCCAGTGGGTTTTTTTTTTAAGCACGTGATTAGAGGCAGAGGCTCTAATTGGCTTCAAAAAAGGGTGGGCTCGGGGCGCAGTAATGAATATTTGCTACTGTCACACTGTTTCTCCTCCCGGCCAATCAGGAAAACCCATCACCCGATTGGCCGCCTAGGAGGAAGAGGGAGGAGAGGCCGCGACCTAGATGGGGTAAGTGCGGGGCCGGTGACCCGACCAACCGACCAGTGGGGGGGGTTTAGTGGCGTGAGTTGACCTGGCGACCCTACCCCCCCAAAAAAAATATGCCAGCAGCTACCACTGGCTAGAAGCAAGGAGATCATCTACACTAGTGTATACTATATATGGGGAGGATAACCAAAAAGACCAGATGGCTTCAGGGTGGGCTCGTGGGCGCAGAGCACTGCGTCCTGAACCCACCCAGTTGTGTGACAATAGCGAATATTTGCTCTTGTCACACTGATCCTCCTCCCAGCTAATCGGGAAGCTGGTCCTGTCACCCAATTGTGTGAAAGGACAGGCGATCCTATTGGATGCCTAGGAGGAGGAGGGAGGCGATTGGTGGAAGCGATGGAGGCCACTGCCCGCCACCTGTAGAAGCGCTGCCCACCTGCGACCTAGATGGGGTAAATGTGGGGCTGGATGGCCGACCGGCCAACGTGGTCGTGGTGGTGGGAGGGGGGGGGGGTGCTGTCGGCCGATCGGGGGGGGGGGTTTTGCCACCCCCCAAAATAAAAACACCAGCCGCCACAGCATTTCAGTACTGCAGAGGAGCCTGAAGGGAGGGCTGGACTTCAACTTTAAATTATTACTGGAGCCTCTGAATGCCTTTCAGAAGCAAACATGATTTATTTAAAAGGAATGAGGTCACCCCAAAATAGTGACATGATTCTCCAATTCTATGTGTTAATCCTTAATGAGGATACTTGTTGCAGTGACAGATATCACTTGGGAAATGAAACATACCAGAACCAGATAAACAGGTTCACCTGATTAAATAACACCGCGGCGCGTTCACTTATCCCATATATGTTCTGCCGCCTTGGCACGCAGCCTTGACCCTAGGGCAGTTTTCGTTCGCAAGATTCATACTAAGTTATGTAGAAATATTACAAAATGAAACCAAACATTCAAAATGACTCAGTGGCATTCCTGACTAGTCATTTTTCCACGCAGAAACTAAAATTATCTCAGCACAACGTCAGCCCCGCTGGAGCCTCGGGAAATGTGCAGAGCGCCTTCAGTCCCCGAAGAGCTGCGAGCATTTTCCACAGCAGGTTCTTGTTTATTACGCTCCCACCCTGGAGATTATGTAACAGATAATTAAAGGGTCAGCCCACCCAAAAGTGATATTTTAGCTATAGGTGGGTCTGGGAGTCTGAGTCACCTGCTGACTTCTTTGTGTCTCTTTGGGACCCCGGCGGTGAGACTTTCCAAATTATGACAACCCACCCTAGAGTTTTGGATGTTCCCCCTTGCCTAGGGGGTTCCTCTCCCCCTAAAGCATTTTATAAAAAAAAAAAAAAAAATACATTAAAGTAAACCTTAACCACTTAAGGATTTACCCCCTTAATGACCAGGCCATTTTTTGCGATACGGCACTGCGTAGCTTTAACTGACAATTACGCGGTCGTGCAACGTTTTACCCAAACTAAATTAACAACCGTTTTTTCCCACAAATAGAGCTTTCTTTTGCTGATATTTGATCACCTCTGCGGTTTTTATTTTTTGCGCTATAAACAAAAAAATAGCGACAATTTTGAAAAAAAAGCAATATTTCTAAATTTTTACTATAAGAAATATCGCCCAAAACAATATAAAAAAACTAATTTCATCCTCAGTTTAGGCCAATATGTCTTTTACATATTTTTGTTTAAAAAAAAAAAAAAAGTGTATATTGATTGGTTTGTTATTGCATCAACAAAATAGGGAGTAGATTTATGGCATTTTATTATTTTATTTTTTTTAATAGTAATGGCGGCAATCTGCGATTTGTAGCGGGACTGCAACATTGCGGCGGACAGATCGGACACCTAACTGACATTTTTGACACTTTTGAAACCAGTCACATTAGTGATCAGTGCTAAAAATATGCACTGACATTGTACTAATAAGACTGGCAGGGAAAGGATTACCATCGGGGGCGATCAAAGGGCTAACTGTGTTCCCTGTTTGTGTTTTCTAACTGTATGGGGGATGGTGTGACTGGGGAAACACACAGAACCGTCTTCCTGCATAGCAGATCTGTGTGATCTCCCCTGTCAGAACGAGGATCTGCTTGTTTACACAGGCAGATCCCCGTTCTGTCACTGCTGGGAACGATCATGGGTGGCCGGCGGACATCGAGTCCACCCCACCCCCTGATTGGCTCTCCCCGTGGCCAGTGGGCGCGCGCCTCTGGCGGCACGTGGCGCTCAAAATATTGAGTTCCCAAGCCGACACAACTACGGCGATTCACAGGAAGGAGCCAACCTGCCACAATATAATGAGGGCGACTGGTCGGCAAGTGGTTTGTATTAAACTAAAAAGCAAACATTTATTATATTGCAGCTTACAAATTCTTAGGTGTGATGGATGCATTCATTTTTTTTTTTTAGACTTTCTTCTATTTTCAACTGGTGATCTGACCAACAAGTCTGTTGTTTCTCAACAGAACAAGCTCTCTTGCAGATTGTATCAGTTAGTGTGATGAGAGAAACCATTTAGCAATGACAGGGGTGCTTACAATGACCATTTTTTATTTATTTATATAAAACCATTATCCCAAAAGAAAAAAAATGGTTTCTGTAACTGTTTATGACGTGTTAGCTGGAGTTTGGTTTTAATTTGTTAGTGTATCTAAATCTGCTAGGCCCCTTTCAGACGTAACTGAATCTGTCAAGTGGATCCGTCTGCTCAGATGCAAAGCAGACACCGGAAAAGCCCCCTGTTCTCTATGAGGCGCTCGGAGGGAAACGGAGGGACTGCCTGTCCGTTTCCATCTGACTGTCATCCAATCCGACCCACTGGACGGATGGGGAACGGTTCTCCATCCATCGGTTTTTAGCGGACCGGATCAGATGCCATTGGGTGTCAGCGAGCATCCGCCACTCCATAGAAAACAATGGGTGGTTTCATCCGGTCAGCCTGAAAAACAGACAGGGGGACCTGATCGGGCTGCTGGTGTGAAAAGGGCCTAACACTCCCCTCTCCCCAGACTGACAATGCTGCTGTCCAAAAGTGCCCCCTATGCTCCTTCATCCAGAGTGGAGGCGTTCTAATACAGGAGGTGTGTTACTGGCCAGATCACCAGTTGAATACAAAGGGAAAAAAGCCTAAAAATATAAAACTAATGCAGCCACCACATCTAACGATTGGTAAGCTGCAATATATTAATTTTTGGTTTTGGGTTTAATACCGCTTTAAGTATGCCACCCCGGAAACCACAGGCACTTTACACAATTGCATAAAACGATAAAATATTTATTTTGACAACTATATAAAATTGAAAAAAACGACTCAAATATATGAGAATATGGTGTGGGTGTGGCATCCCTCTTGTAGGCAGGTAATGTTAAATGTCATTGATGGGTTTTTTTCAACTGTTATAGACATTATTTTTTTATTTTTATTTCTACATGACATATATAATAACCTTATACATGTATTTTTCATTGTTTGTGCCCATGTGCTGATGCAGCTATCTCCTTGTAACTTGTTGACAGAATATTGTGTTAGGGCACTACACCTGCAGTTTTCTGTGCTTTTTTTATCATTTACTGTATTTGAGGCGTTTTTCACCTTAATTTTATATATTTGGCTAAATATATATTTTTGTAGTTTTTGTGTGATGTGTCTATGCTTTCCAGGGTGGCATAGATAAAGTGTTGCTAAACCCACAACAGTAAAAACAGCCTGTATATGCAGTAAATCATGCTTGTTATACTCACTGTGCAACCTAAGGGGTTAATCTTTAGCATTGTGTAAAAAGGCTATTTGGTCCTGTCTTCTTTGATCCTCCCCTTCTTCCACTGTCCCCAATAGTATAGAACCTTGGGGACACTCTGCACATGCTCAGTTTGGTGTGTATTGCTAGAGAGTTTTTTCTTTTTTGGGAGGGTGCATGTGACCAGCACAGGGCCAATCAGCACTGTTCAGATAGAGGGTCAGGGGTCCTGCAGCCTCATAAGACAGTCAGAGGTGAATAAAAACTCCTCCTACAAGCTTTAACCAGCCACTGATAGAAGTCACAAGACTGCTATATACTGCTGATGAGAAAAGGTATTTAGCAGTTTATATTTACTAAAATAATTGTATTTCCATGTTCTGTGTACTGTGGGAGACCAGATATAGTGAATGCAGGCTCCTGGGTTTAGTAACACTTTAAAGTTCCACAGTTTTGTTGCAGTAGACTTAAAGCGGAACTACACTTCAATCATATTGCAACTTACCAGGTAAAGGCTTGATTTTCAATTCTTAACCCCCCCATACAGCAGCAAGCACTCTGGGAGAGAAAGAAACAGTACTTAGGGCCATTCAGGTGTTGACAAAAATCATGCAGACAGGACAAGAGAGCAGGGAGATGGTACATGAGTTTGTTTCCACTACTTCACTGTCCAGTCACAGGCTGGCGATGGGGATGTGACTGGTGCTGTCAGGGCCAGCTCTACTACTAGGCGGAGTAGGCGGCTGTCTAGGGCACCTGGCCGCTGTTGATCGCTGGCTGCTCTGAATTGATTCATGTCATCAGAGAGGAGAGCCGCGGTTGGCAGTTGCTTCGATCATGTCATCAGGTGAAGCTGTATTTGATGGGCAAAGGTGAGGATGTATTGATTGGCGCTGGTGAGGCTGTATTTGAAGGACACAGTTGGGGCTGTATTGATTGGCGCTGATGAAGCTGTATTTGATGGGCGCCGATGAGGCTGCATTTGATTGGCGCTGGTAAGGCTGTATTTGATGGGCACAGGTGAGACTGTATTAATTGGTGCTAATGAAGCTGTATTTGATGGGCACAGCTGAGGCTGTATTGATTGGCGCTGGTGAAGCTGTATTTGATGGGTGCTGGTAAGGCTGCATTTGATTGGCGCTGGTGAGGCTGTATTTGATGGGCACAGGTGAGGCTGTATTGATTGGCGCTGGTGAAGCTGTATTTGAAGGGCGCTGGTGAGGCTACATTTGATTGGCGCTGATCAGGCTGAGCAGGGCAAAGGGAGTGGAGTCAGGGGTGGAGCCAAGGGGTGGGCGGCAAAATGAGGTTTCGCCTCGGGTGTCAAAAATCCTTGCACCAGCTCTGGGTGCTGTTTTGCTTAACCTCCTCATGCCCACTCTTTAGCCGAAAGATGGCTATAGCGCGGGCCTAAATTGCACGGGAGGGCATCCATGTACACGGTGCGCTCTGTGATCAGCGAGTCAATGAGACACAGCTGATCACAGATCAGAGTAAGGCGCCGATCACGGCCCCTTACCACATGATCAGCTGTCAGCCAATGACACCTGATCACGTGATGTAAACAGAAGATCAGAATCTGCTGTTAGCGTGAGGAGAGAAAAAAGCTGATTACCGGCTTCTGTCAGAGAGACATCAGTGCCAGTGCCACCTACAAGTGCATATCAGTGCTGGCTACCGGTGCCCACCAATGCCACCTATCAGTGCTGCCAATCAGTGCCTCATCATCAGTGCCACCTATCAGTACTGCCTATCAGTGTCACCTACCAGTGCCCATTATTGCCACCTATCAGTACCAACTATCAGTACTAACTATCAGTGCCACCTGCCAGTGCCGCCCCTAAAGTGCCCATCAGTGCCACCCATCAGTGTCACCTCTCAGTGCCCACCAGTGCCGCCTCATCGGTGCCAACTATCAATGCCCATCAGTGCCGCCTTATTAGTGTCTATCAGTGCAGCCTATCGGTGCCCATCAGTGCAGCCTATCAGTGCCCATCAGTGAAGACTCATCAGCGCACATCAATGAAGGAGAAAAATTACCTGTTTGCAAAATTTTATAACAAACTATAAAACTGATTTTTTTTTTTTCAAAATTTTTTGGTCTTTTTATTTAAAAAATAACATAAAAAAACAGCAGTGATTAAATACCACCTAAAGAAAGCTCTATATGTGTGAAAAAAATGATAAAAATTTAATTTGGGTACAGTGCCGCATGACCGCGCAATTGTCATTCAAAGTGTGACAGCGCTGAAAGCTGAAAATTGGCCTGGGCAGGAAGGGGGTTTAAGTGCCCAGTAAGCAAGAGGTTAACTGCAGAAGAGACAAAAAACAGGTCACCAGGTTAGCTGTGCTATCTAGCAGGGCTGTGTAAACCAAAAGACTGGATGAACAGAAATAGCTGTTTGCCTGGAGTCCAGTTTTAGGTAAACTGATGAAAGCGGCAGTCGTGGCCATCAAGCGCCTCTGCGTAGGAACCTTTAACACTTGGACGACAACAAATATTGTTTCAATGATTAGTTGTTCCTCCCACTGAGCTGCTAAATATAACGCTGCGACCTCATAAACAAAGTATGTGAACAATGCGTTTTTTCTGATCCTGAGTAATGCTCCGAATACAATGGGAACAGGGCTGACAGTGTAAATTATACTTGAGAATTGAAAGCGCACAATCATCTCACCTCGGGACTATCAGGATGAGTCACTCACTGACAAGCAGATCTCACTGAGCGGTCTGTCAACCTTTCTAGGGCACGGGGAGAGTGCACAGGACAAAATATTTATATCAGCCTTCCGGGGTTTACTGTCATGTCTGCAAAATCTTAGCAACAAATTCAAAATAGTTCACCTTTTCTTGGAATGAAAAAATAAAAAAAAAGAATGGGTGCAGAGATGTGAATTTTTGCTCATGGGCGTGGTCAGCCTTCTCTATTATAGGTCCTTTCATGCAATTTGTAGTTCAGAGTAGGCTGCTAGGAAAATTTTGTTTAGTTCCTCTGTAAAGAGTGGAGCAGGGGTTGATTGCTCAGGGCTGCTCAATATTTCACAGGCTGGTGTTCTGCTTCTCTCCACCCCCCTCTTCTAGAGGCTTCTGGAAGCATAGTGGGAAGGAGGGTAGGACAGGCAGCCTGAATATTTATGGACTCCAACCAATCCCTGAGGAGGTGTGCCCAGAAGCTGGAGGGAGAGCCCATTAGTAGTGTGAGGCCTGGCAGCAGTTAAGTGTTCCTGGGTCTAGTCCTGCAGGAGGAGAACCCTGACAAGGGGCTCTGCCCCTAGGGCAGAAGCCTGGAAGGAAACCAAACTGAAGACACTGAGGTCCCACCTAGGCTTGGCTGGGGGCCTATTTACAAGTCCTAGTTCAAGGATCCAGTTGGGTCAGGAGAAAGCCAAGAGGAAGCTGTGGGAGAGAGCCCCAGTTGTCCAGAAGTGGTGTGCGTCTACATCTCCCTCCCTAGGAAGAGCCTGGTGGATATTGTCAGGAGGCAACTGATGATCCTGAGTACAAGACCCCAGCACTGCAGAGTCTGACAGTGTGGTGTTTTTAGACTCTGGAAGGAGTACAGGTCCCAGCCAGCCTAAGGATCAAGTGGGACATTTCTTCTCAAGTGCAGATTGTGCAATCCAGCCAGGAGTTTGTGCATAGCAGTCAAGCAATCCTCAAGTTGTACAGTTTTGCAGTTTTCCCATGCTCCCCATCCCTATCCAAGTTCATGGTTCCCCAATAAAAACACAAAAAGAAACCCCTAGACTGAACGTTGAGTCATTGGAAGAATGCAACAAATGCTGTGCGCCTGGTTGTGTGCTCTGAAAGGAAAAATAAGGCCAAATTTACCAGTGGCTCCTGGGGGGGTAGTGCTACATGTAAGTTAAAGAACACCTGTCATGAAAGAAATAGGTCCCCCCACACAGTGGACTTTAAAAGTGCTATTTACCTGGCTGCCTTCTGAGTCATTGACCCGGAACGATCGCGCAGCTAGGAAAATCGGAGATCCTGACATGCACACTTGCTACGGTTCAGCGACAGGACAGTGGAAGTGTTAAAGTTGTTGAATCAACATGACCGCCACACACATTTTTTAAAGGAGATCAGCAATGAACGCCTGCTATTTCTTTCAATACATGTGCCCCTTAACCTCTTGCCGCCCAAGTAACGCAGAGGTACGGTGGCAAATAGGGTGAGCTTTAATGCCCATGCGCCATACATATGGGTCCTTGGGCACGCTCACTGCTTGCTCCAAGCAGAGATCAAGCTTACAAAGTCAGCTCCCGCTCTCTAGTAATGATCAAGAGCCATCGGGACCGGTTTCTGATCATGTGACCGCTGTGACAGGCAATCACAGTGGTCAAGTGATCAGGCAGTCCTTCCTGTCCCTGGGCATAATATCCCAAGAAAAGGGACACCAAGACTGGGCAGGAAGGGGTTAAAACAAACATGTGAAGGGCAAAGCGACAGAATCACTTGAAGGGTTTTCCCATATTCATCTTCCCTTTGCTCCCTCACTACTTTGTGAAGAAGAAATGATATGATGCTTCCACTATGGGGGAGCAAATTACTTACTCTCCTTCACCCACGTGACAACGTGGCCACCTGCCAATTTGGCATTCGGGCACACAAAGCTGTCATTGTGGGGGTGGCAAGGATCTCCTCAGCCTTGTGTATGCTCCAGGCTCTTACAACTCCAGTTGACAAATGGAGCGACTGTAGAGCACAGGGAGGGTAAGACAGTGGTTCTCAACCCTGTTCTCAAGTACCCCCAACAGGCCATGTTTTTGGAATTTCTCTTAGATAAAATAGCTGTCCGAAATACCAAGCCATTGCCTCTGATTTAAAGCACCTGTGCAAGACAAAGGAAAACCTGCAAAACATGGCATGTTGGGAGTACTTGAGAACAGGGTTGAGAACCACTAGGGTAAGTGCATGCAGCTGGGGAGGCTGACAAGGCAGCATCAGCCTCATTCACACGGGCAAACACATACCTGTTGAAATTATCAATGAAGCCAAAGTGATCCAATGTGGGCCAAGCACAGGTCCACTGTAAAGTAGATGAAAGCCCTAACTGCATGATGTTTGCTTAATAAAATGCCGTTTTCAGCCTGTTTGTGGTCATTTCTTTTCTACATGCCCTCCAGCGATGGCTGCATGGCATTTGTCTAGGTGGGTTTCTTGATAGTGACAACAGTGGACCATGTAAAGACAGACCTGGAGGAATAAAATTAACAGAGGTATCCCTCACTGATGTCCTTACCTGATTGGAATCATGTGGTTGGTAGGCAGGGGTAGGAGCTGTGACGAGTGCAGCGAGATAATTCCAGAAGCTTGGAGAGGATTTCCTGCCTGTCCTCCCTCATTTCTTATAGGTCAATGGGGTTGGATTTTAGGAAGACCTTTCATGGCGCCTTGATGGGTTGGGGGTCTTTGGAGGTTTGTTGAATAGTGGGATGCTTCCAAAATATTGGGCCCATCTGGTGGTATGGTTCTTCCCCTATTGTTGTATCCGTTGTCTCTACCAGAGGATTTGTCCCTTAAGAAGGCAGAAAATGGTCAATTTGGAGCTGCCCTGGAGCCAGTGGGATGAAGCTGAGGACAAGATTGGATCACATTCAACCCTTAAGCCTCGTACACACGGTTCGACGGTCGTACGACCGAACGTACCAAATCTTATGTTGGCTGTTGTATCTAGCATGCTGACATGCACTACTCTACCAAGCTGAACGTAGTGACGTGTTATGAACGTATAAAGAGAAAGTTCAGGTGCATGTAATTTGTGTCTGGCCGTTCCTGACTTCTGAGCATGCGTGTTTTGCACAATACAACTTGTTGGACCAACTTCTCTGTACACACGATACAACGGTCGTATGACCGCTTGTTGGTACTACCAAAGTTTTCTAGTCTGCTCATTCAACTTCTTTTGTACGACCGTCGTACGTCGGCTGTTCTAATCGCGCGTACTAACGGTCAATTTAGCATACAACGGTCGTTCGTATGACCTGTTGTATACGATCGTCGACCCGTGTGTATGAGGCATTAGATTAGCGGTCACTAGGGCGGTCCGCCCGTTAGTAGCGCACCGGCGCCACCCCTCCATCCATGCGTCCGGCCCCCTAATCTACATGCAGGGTGCCGGACACATGGATTCCAATGGGGGGGGGTTTAAACATGTGATTAATAGGCGTCAAAAAAGGGTGGGCTTGGGGAGCAGAGCGCTGCGGGTGCGGGTAACCTGACTGCCCAACTGACAGCGGGGGGTCCCGCCAGATGACCTGGGGAGTGGTAGTTTGCCCCCCCCAAAAAAAAAAACACCAGCCGCCACTGCTGGTACTGATATCGGTGCTGATACTGAGCATTTGCACAAGTACTCACACTCGTGCAAATGCTCCAATACCTGAAACCGATACCTTTGCGGTGTGATTTATATACATAATGAATGGGCTCAAATTGCACTGCAAAGAATCACATGCGATTTGAACAGGAATGCGGTACGAATCCTGTCCAAATTGCATGGGGTTTCCCGCATTGCTCCTGTCTGATCCCAGCCTTGTCATAGTGACTTCAACCTGGGTTCACACAGGAGTGGTGCTGGAAACTTCATGCACTGCATTGCTGTTCAAATTGCATGTGTTTCTTTGCAGTGGAATTTGAGCCCTTTATTTTGTATGGGCTAAAATTGCACCACAAAGGTATCGGTACTCAGTATCAGCGAGTACGTGGCTGAAAATATCGGTACTCGTACTCGCTGGTAAAAAAACGGTATCAGCGCATCCCTAGTGGACACCAAAGACCCCATCTTTACATCCAACAGTCATCATTTATTGGGCATGGTATATTTGATTTTGATATTTATTAAATGAATTGTTTTATTGGTTAGCAATCTTGAGAGATGGGCTGTTATTTTTTTAAGGGTAGGACATTCAAATTTTAAAACCCTGGAGATAATCGCAGCAAAGATGGATGTCCAGACCATGTGTAACATTTAGGCACCCGGAGCTCCTATTATGATCTGATTCTATGTGGATGGTAAATGTAGGAGGATTTCTGTTATCTCTGTATATCACCTTAGGTTAGTCACTTCACTGGGTATATGCAGGGGTTTACAACCACTTTAACTGTAAGTGATTGAATATAAAAATGATTAATGTGATACTAATAAAAGTCAGTTTCGTGATGATGTTTTGTGTGGGTGCCTCAGAAGTCTGCTATTCTTGTTATCTTCTCTATGAATTGTTTTATTTGTTAAAGCGGTATTAAATCCAAAAGCAAACATTTATTATATTGCAGCTTACCATTTCTTAGATGTAATGGCTGTGTTATTTTTCTTTTTTATGTTTTCTTTCTTCTGTTTTCATCTAGTGATCCAGACAGCAAGTCTGTTGATTTTCAAAAGCACAAGCTCTCCAGCAAAATGTATCAGTTTAGGGTGGCCGGTGGTACTTTTTTGGAAGGGTGGCTGCAAACAGTGCACAGTCAGCCAACAACCCCCCGTTGGTTCACCCGCACCCCCCCCCCCCCAGGTCGGTCGGTCACCCGGCCGTAACACTTACCCCAGGCTTCCCTCTGGGCGACGGATGGACAGGCAGCCGGCTAGCTTCCCCTGAATCTCCGCTCCTCATGTCTCCTCCCTCCTCCTCCGGGCAGCCAGCATAACTTCTCCTTTCGGCTAATCGGTAAACGGGTCTCAGACCCGCTTCAAGATAGGCCGAGAGGAGGATCAGTGTGAGAATAACTCTAATCATGTGCTTAAGATCGTAATAAATATAATAAAATATTTACCAAAATGTGAGGGGTGTACTCACTTTTGTGAGATACTATATGAACATTCTGTGGCCTAAAGCAAAACGCCCTTCGTTTAAAAAAATACATGAGCTTCTTTTTTGGCAGATTACAGGCGTTTTACTGCTTTTACATTAGTGACTTATCAACTTCAAAACGCCTGTACAAAAATGCTGCATAAACTCTGCAAAAACGCCCAAATGCCTAGATGAGAACAGGGCCTAAAATCAGTCTGTATATGCAGTAAAGCATGCTTGTTATATTCACTGTGGAACCTAAGGTGTTAATTTTCTGCATTGTGTAAAAAGGCTGTTTGATCCTGTCTTCTCTGATCCTCCCACTGTCTCCAGTCCATCTGCTGATAGTACAGACCTAGGGGACAAGCTACACATGCTCAGTTTGGTGTGTATTGCTAGAGAGTTTTTTTTTTCTTGGGAGGGTGCATATGATCAGCACAGGGCCAATCAGCACTGTCCAGATAGAGGGTCAGGGTCCTGCAGCCTCATGGGACAGTCAGAGGAGAATGAAAACTCCTCCTACAAGCTTTAACCGGACACTCACCTGTCCCAGGCTCCAGCGATGCAGTCGCCCGAGGGCTCGCTCTTCTCCCCCTCCCCTCGGCGGCGCAGGCATCACAAGTGTGGGCATCTGGCTTTGACTTCAAAGCCGGGGACGCAAGTCGCGCTGCACCTTGTGAATGTGATCTTCTGGGACCTGTGACATATCCCAGAATATCGCCGAAAGGGAGGGGGGAAGGCGAACTTCCTTCCGGAGCCGCGTCTCTAGGAGAGGAAGTGGACCTGGGACCCCCCCCCAAAAAAATGACATGCCAATTGTGGCATTTCAGGGGGTCACCTTCCTTTAAAGCAGAAGTTCCACTCTTGGGTGGAACTCTGCTTTAAGTTCCACAGTGAGTATAACAAGCATGCTATTCTGCATATACAGACTGATTTTACTGTTGTGGGTTTACTAACACGGTATATCCCACATCGCCAGATATTGCTAATGATGGCGCTTCTTTGTTTTTGAGTTTAGCGAATCCGCTGATGCCAGCCATAGTATTCGAATGACAGACATTCTCCGACTGGTCATCCTGTGTTTGCCAGCTTTGTCAACATCTGGGGACAAAAGGGTCCGCCAGCCTAGAGCAAAAGAAGCTTGCCTGGCGGCCTTGACAGTGCCGTGAAAAAGTCATTGTGACAGGGCCCCTTTCAGCCCGCATCACCGCACTGTGCTGTATCCTCACGTGTGACAGATCCTCTTGGAGTCCTCCCTTGGAAGTAATGTATAATTCCAGAAAGTCATTATTTGCAGTGAATGGGATGTATTAAGCATGAGCAAGCATCTACAGCACGCTTACACAAAGCGAGCCGCAGGACTGCGGAGGAGGAGGGCTTTTAATGTATAAAATAAGAGCTATACTCATTACTTTAGCCAGCTCTGGCTTTTGTGCTGCGGGTATGCTTGGTGGATGGGAGGGGGTCAGAGCAGGAATTTGGGTCACAATGACGGCAGTGGATGTAGTCACCCTTTCTCCTAGCAGAGATGACGAGGGACTAAGCTCTTGGGGTTGGCTGTCAAACAAAAAAACACACAAGGATCATAGACAGAAGGTAAGACGTAATGCAGGTGGAAAGGCTCTTCTGGCCCTGGATGACTATCCAAATATCTTTTGTCGGCGGGTTAGACAAAGCTGCGGGCATGCGTGAAAATTTATTACGACTATTTGAAAATTTTTTTTAGAGCTCGGTTGAATGTCATTTTATAAAGTAGAAGGAAACTCATCTCTAATGTCCCAAATGTTTGCATTAAAGTGTTACTAAAACCACAACAGTAAAATCAGTCTGTATCCACGATTCTGGATAAAATGAGGATCACAATTTTTTTTGCTTAGAATAAAGATCACAATTCCCGGCGTAACTTCATCTTTCAAATTATAGAAAAAAAATTGGGCTAACTTCAGTTTATTTTTTTAATTAATTGAAGTGTATCTTTTCCCAAAAAAATTGCGTTTGAAAGACCGCTGCGCAAATACATTGCGACATAAAATATTACAACGACCGCCCTTTTATTCCCTAGGGTCTCTGCTAAAAAAGAATATATAATGTTTGGGGGTTCTCAGTAATTTTCTAGCAAAAAACACAGATTTTTACTTTGTAAGCAACAAGTGTCAGAAAAAGGCTTAAAGCGGAGCTCCACCCAAAAGTGGAAGATCCGCTTTCAGGGAAGGTGACCCATGCATTGGCATGTCTTTTTTTGGGGGGGTGACCAAGGACCCTGTTTTCACAGGGTCCCAGGTTCACTTCCTCCCCTGGAGCCGCTGCTCCGGAAAGGAAGTCCACCTTCCTCCCTCCCTCTCGGCGATCTTCTGGGGCACGTCACAGGTCCCAGAAGATACGCCAAGCCATTCACAAGCCACAGCCCGACTCGCGCATGCGCAGTGAGCGCCCGGCTTTGAAGCCAAAGCCAGGTGCCCACACTTGTGATGCCGGCGCTGCAGAGGGGAGGGGGAGACGAGTGAGCCCTCGGGCGGCCGCATCGCTGGAATGAGGGAGAGGTGAGTGGCCGATTGTTAAAAGTCAGCAGCTACCCTTTTGGTAGCTGCTGACTTTTAACAGGGTGGAACTCCGCTTAAAGCCTTGTACACATGGTGCGACGGTCGTATGAAACCGGGCGTACAACAGCTTGTTGTACGATCATCCGACGTGCGACGGTCATAAAACAGAAATTGGATGAGCAGATTAGAAAACTTTTGTTGTACAACAAGCGGCTGTAAGACCGTTGTATCGTGTGTACAGAGAAGTTGGGCCAACAAGTTGTACATGTAAAACACGCATGCTCAGAAGTCAGGAACGCCCAGAAGTGTCCGTTCGTGTAAACCTACGTTCCTAATTCACAAATCACATTCACCTGAACTTCATCCTTATACGCTCGTAACACGTCATCATGTTCGGCTTGGTCGTACAATCGCTTAGTGCATGTCAGTACGCGAGATACAACAGCCAACATACGATTTTGGATGTCTGGTCGTATGACCGTCGCATTGTGTATGAGGCTTTAGTCTTTAAAGAGGAGCTGCAGTCTGCTCACATAATTTGTAATAAAACATCTTTGCCATTCTGAAGCTTCCCTCCAACCACTTTGCATATTATTTTATATATACTGTGATTCTGCAGAAATCTCCCTCCTCTAAGTCTGGCTGCATCCATTTTAACTGTGGGCAGCTGAAGCTGCTGCCTGTTCACTTCCTGGATTTACACAGGCACACAGTCACACCTCCAGCCCTGCAGCTCTCATGGGCCTTCTTATGACTCGTCCCTCCTCCCTTCTTGGCAAACTCTCACGAGAGTGAGAGAGAGAGCTGTGCATGATGTCATAAGCCTAGGCTAATGACCAGACAAGAAAGAGGAAGTGGGCTGTATAAGGTATTTACTGGCAGAAAAAAAAATGTTTTACTATCCAAAGTTAAAACAACAAGGACAGATGATTTAATAGATGGAAAGTTGAAAAAAAATGACTGAAGACCCCTGGTGGGGGCGTTCAACGCCATCACGGCCGGACATGCCTTTCCTGTGGACTCTCTAAGAGCCTATATTTCCCTCATCCCCAAGGAGGGGAAGGATCTGCAGCTCTGTGGGAGCTACAGGCCCATAGCCCTTTTAAACGCAGACCTGAAGCTGTTCGCCAAAATCCTGGCGAACCGGTTGCTCCCGCACATACCAGGCCTGATCCACCGGGACCAGGCAGGTTTTGTCCCTATGCGCGAGGCGAGGGATAATACCATCCGGGTACTAAACCTGATTCAGGCAGCAAGAACAGGTCAACGTCCCCTTCTTCTGCTCTCCACCGATGCAGAGAAGGCCTTTGACCGAGTCAATTGGTCCTTTTTGCGCGCCACCTTGGAGCACATCGGTCTCCGACCGTCAATGCTCAGCTGGATCCTTTCCTTCTATTCCACCCCATCAGCAGCGGTTAAGGTTAACGAAACCCGGTCGGCCTTCTTCAATATTCGGAACGGAACCAGGCAAGGGTGCCCGCTGTCTCCTCTGATTTTTATCTTGACGCTCGAACCTTTCCTCTGTATGGTACGGTCGGACCCGGAGATAGTTGGCTTCCTCAAAAACTTGGGGCACATAAGGTGGCAGCCTTCACAGACGACCTCATTTTCTTTTTATCCTCTCCACGCACGTCCCTACCGCGGGTCCTCCGATTGCTCAGGGAATATGGATCTTTATCCTATTTCCGGATAAACCTGTCCAAATCCTCGGTGCTCAATATCACTGTCAGTCAGACTGTGGTTGGCCCGCTGAAGTCGGCCCTCCCTCTGCGCTGGGTGACTAATCACATACGTTACCTGGGGGTGGACATCACAGCGGATATCGGAGCCCTCTACTCTGCTAATTTTATACCACTATTAGCTCGACTTAAAACGGAACTCCTGCGCTGGCACTCCCTTACTCAGATGCAGTGCCTTGAAAATGACCTCTCTCCCCAAGGTGCTCTATGTTATGCAAGCCCTCCCCATCCGCCTCCCGCCCGCTTTCTTCAAGCGGATCAATGTCCTATTCCGTGATTTTATCTGGTCCCACCGACACTCTCGCATCCGATTCTCTATTCTCCACATGTCCAAGTCATGTGGGGGCATTGGCCTCCCGGACATGAAGGCTTATTACAGGGCAACACATCTGACTAGACTGATAGACTGGTTCTGCCACACTGATGCGAAGCACTGGGTAGCTATGGAAATGGAGGATTCAGCGAACATGGCCAAAAGTTGGCCTTGGATATCCTCCCCTCTTCCAAGGACCATTTCTGACCATCCGACTCTGGGGGGCACTCTGATGGTGGCGAGGGATACCTTCCGACACACCTCGATCTCACCGTCGCCATTTCCCATGATTCCAATACTGGGTAACCCCAAATTTGAACCGGGCCTCAATAACCCAATCTTTCAGCGTTTAAGGGATAGAGGGCGGCTGTTTGTCTCCGATTTTGTCCGTGAGGATGGGACTCTCTCTAATGCTGCGGGGACTGATGCTACCACCCCCCTTTAGACTTTCTCAGTGGCCTCCAGTTACGAGCTTTTCTGCGGAAGTGTCTTCGGACACCAGGCATTCCTAGGCCAAGGGGAGCCGCTTCGCCATGGCCTTTCCATGTTGTACACCGCTCTGACTAAGCCCCCGGAGGGCTTCACGCCTCCTTTTCTCCTTAAATGGGAGGAGGATCTAGGCCTTCACCTCACGGTCCCAGAGAGGGAAAAAAATTTGCATTTTGCCCATAAATCTTCCATTGCCACTAGAATTCAGGAGACGGGCTACAAAATCCTGACAAGGTGGTACAGAGTGCCCTCGGTTCTCCATCGCCTATTCCCCCAGACCACCAATCTGTGTTGGCGCTGTGGCAGTGAGGAGGGCACGATGCTTCATATCTTCTGGAGCTGCCCTAAGCTGCAACATTTTTGGCAAGGGGTGATTCGTGTTATCAAACACCTGACGAGTGTCGACCTCGAGGGCAAGCCGGCGGCCTGTCTTCTCCATCTTTCCGAACGCCCGATTAAAAAATACAAAACCTCACTCACCATACAACTCCTGAATGCGGCCAGGGCCTGCGCCCCCCTCTGCTGGAAATCTGAGCACCCACCCTCTCTGGCGCTGTGGTTCTCCAAAGTTAACGAGCTAAGAGACATGGAAGACCTCACCGCTACTCTTCACAACAAAGAGGAGATCTTTAGAGAGACCTGGAGACCATGGCAGCACTTTATCTTTACAGATGCCTACCTCGCAGAGATTCCGCACTAGAGGCTTCGCTGGGTGATGTCGTAGGGGGCCCGGGCATGGGGCGCGCGGATATCAGTTTCTCTTTTATATTTTTGATGCTTCCATATGTCCTCTTCAAATCACTTGCTAGCCTTATGGGGCCCCTTCCCTTTCACATCCCCCCCCCTTTTTCTTTTTTCCCCTCCCCCCCCCTTTTCTTTTTTTTTTTTCCCCTCTTCTCTCCCTTTTCCTCTCTTTCTTATCAATACTCATGGCATCGACTTCTACATCCTACCCTGGATGTTTCCTGCACATAGTTCCACATTTCTGGTCTACAAGGTAGTTAGTCTGCGTCCATTTTCAGTCTGATAGGCAGTCCACGACTTTGCCCTGTTATCAAGCTTCATGTCCACCTAGTTTTTAATTATAAGAATGTCAGCTCGACGTGGATAGACGTGGATGCTTTCTCCTTAGAATGACCAGCCAGACATACAACTCCTTACTCTTAACTTTATAAGTGCTTTTTCTACCTTTTTCTAATTTTTTCTTTTTTTATATAATACTGAGAAATGTAATTATCCTTCTTGCTATGGGTTTTGGCAAAAGCTCTGAATGACAGGATGCTTAGATTCTGTCTCTGGAACACCGTTCCAGTCTTGGCTATCAACAACCCAGCTAATGCAAGATCTATGTCTTCGCATCAAAAATAACTCTTGTGCAGTTGCCTGTACCATGTTACCTTTTGTGATAAATAAAGGAATTACAAAAAAAAAAAAAAAAAAAAATGACTGAAGAGCCGCTTTAACCACTTCAGCCCCGGAAGAATTTCCCAGGTTAGGACCAGAGCACTTTTTGCGATTCGGCACTGCGTCACTTTAACTGACAATTGCGCGGTCGTGCAACGTTGCACCCAAACAAAATTTGCTACCTTTTTTTCCCACAAATAGAGCTTTCTTTTGGTGGTATTTGATCCCCTCTGCGTCATTTCTGATCGCCGCTATAAACAATGAAAAAGCGACAATTTTGCAAAAAAAAACAATATTTCTTACTTTTTGCTAAAATTCAAATCCAAAAAAAATATAAAAAAACATTTTTTTCACTGGTTTTGGCCGATTTATATTCTTCCTCATATTTTTGGTAAAAAAAATTGCAATCAGCATTTATTGATTGGTTTGTGCAAAAGTTGCCGCGTTTACGGATGATGAGAATTCATTTGTAGGGTTTTTATTTATTCATTTATTTTTTACTAGTAATGGCGGCGATCTGCGATTTTTAGCGGTACTGCGATATTGGACCATTTTGACACTTTTTTGGGACCATTGGCATTTATACAGTGATCAGCGATGCACTGATTACTGTGTAAATGTCATTGGCAGTGAAGGGGTTAACCTGCAGGGGGAGATCTAGGGGTTAACTGTGTTCCCTAGGCGTGTTCTAACTGTGGGGGGGGTTGTTATGGGCATAAGAGATCTAACTGATCCCAGTGAGAGGGATCAGTAGATCTCTTATGTCCCCATTGACAGAGCAATGTAAACACGGTGGTTCCCCGTTCTTTCACTCTGGCAGCTCATCGCGGCAGACACCGGCGGACACCGGAGTGTGTCGGGCACGAGAGCGTGCCGCTGGCGGCACGCGCTCGACCCCTAGCTGCGCCTGCGCGAATCGGCGCCTATTTACGGCGATTCGCGGGACACATCCACACCTCCGCTGCGCGCGCGGTGTGGAACCGGTTAAGTGGTTAAACTGACCTCATTTGCAGACCGAAGTTCATCCCTTCGATCTAAAAGAAACGAATGATACAATGTTTATTTTTATCTCAGTGCTGAGCAATGTTGTAATAAACTTTGCCGGCTGCCTTTTTTTTTTTTGTTGACAGCTCTGAGCAGAGAACTGCTCTGCACTTCTTACATGAATCATGGAAATGCCAGATTAAGATTGTGAGGGGGGGTTGAATTGAGAACGCAATTTTTTTACAATTTATCACGCAGCATGAAGTTCCTTTGCATCCAGGTTCCAAAAACGCTAGGGGAATCAGCCATTTTATTAGGAGCTGATATGAGTTGTCGGCCCAGCACAGGATATAGAATGATATGCATGGGAACAGCAAAATTATCAGGTAATATATATATATATATATGTATATAATTGTAGGCTGTAAAACTAAAACATTATATGAATGAACAAGTGTTGTGGGAAATTTTCATCTCTGGCTGGAGTGACACTTTCAAGTCAATTGATCGTAGGATAATCGGATCGTTAGCACAGAGAGTTTCGAGAGCCGATCGGACATACACAATTTTTTTTTTTTAATCAGTACAGTTGTCGTCCGAAAATACAATGCAAATACACTACAACACATGACATCACTTCCGATTTTTTATTCTGTTGTACGATCATTTTTGTGACTTTAGTAAACTCTTCCGATTCGATCTGAGATTAGCAGGCATAAAAAAAACGGACGATCTGTCGTCCGATTTTCGGATCGGGTGTATGGGCCATTAGAAAGCAAACCAACTGTAAGACTTTGAACCCCTTTTGCTTTGATGCCCCTGAAATGTATGTAGCTGACTGAAACTGAAAGTTCAGTTCAGCTCTAACCACTTGCCGACCAGCGGCCTTCGTTATACAGCGGCAGGTTGGCTCTCCTGCGTGAATCGCCATAGCTGTATGGCGGTCCGTGCATGAAATATTGTGGGTCCGCTGCATGCTGTGGGAGTCGCCCGTCGGTCTAGCGGACTCGATGTCTGCTGGTGACCCGCGATTGCGGTATACAGGGGCAGAACGGGGATCTGCCTATGTAAACAAGGCGGATCCCCATTCTGACAGATGACATGTCAGAGATCTTCTGTTCCCAGTCATCGGTAACAGCAATCTCTGTCAGGTCCCTGCCAGCCTCTCCCCCCTACAGTTAGAACATGCTGAGGGAACACACTTATCCACTTAACCCCTTGATCGCCCCCTAGTGTTAACCCCTTCCCTGCCAGTGTAATTTACAGCATACATTGATCAGTGCATTTTTATAGCACTGATTCATATAATAATGTCACTGGTCCCCAAAAAGTGTAATTTGGGGTCAGATTTGTCCACCGCAATGTCGCAGTCTTGCTAACAATCGCAGATGGCCGCCATTACCAGTTAAAACAATAAAAGCCCCCTAATCTAATCCCATAGTTTGTAAACTATAACTTTTGCGCAAACCAATCAATATACACCTATTGCGATTTTTTTTCTACCAAAAATATGTAGAAGAATAAATATTGGCCTAAACTGATGAATACATTTGTTTTTTTTTATATATATATTTTTTTGAAAATGTATTATAGCAAAAAGTAAAAAAAAAAATGTTTTTTTTTCTTCAAAATTGTCACTCTTTTTTTGTTTATAGCGCAAAAAATAAAAACCGCAGAGGTTATCAAATACCACCAAAAGAAAACTCTATTTGTGGGAAAAAAAAGGACATGAGTTTTAGTTGGGTACAGCATCACACGACTGCTCAATTGTCAGTTAAAGCGACGCAGTGCCGTATCTCAAAAAATGGCCTGGTCAGGAAGGGGGCAAAGCCTTTCCGGGGCTGAAGTGGTTAAAGTACATGTAAACCAAGTGATTTTTAATTTGTTAAAGCTTTGTATATTATAAACAGCTGTCATTTTTTAAAATAAAATTCCTGTTTTTTTTCATCTTTTTCTGTCCTTCGTGGAATCTCAGTGATGCTCCTGCCTACATACACACCATTGACTATTTAGTCACAGGGGTTTTGTACTGGAATCTTACCAGAAACAATGCCTGCCTGGAGTTTGTATGTTTTCCAAGTTTCTGCTAGGCTCTGGCCTCTAGGTTCCAACCACTACATACTGGTAAATATAACCCATAACATTTCAAATTGCTCTGTCTGGATCAGCTGCAGGAAATGAGTGTCTCATTACATGCCGGTCACACGTAGGAGGTAACATGTTTCTGATCACATTACTCAGGCATAAGCAGACAGTGACTATGGCAAACGGTAGATGAGGATGGCGGAATTCTCTTACTGAATAATGCCTTCATTATTAGCTTTTATACTTGTCCTCTGTCACACATGCCTCTCCTCGGATCTAGTGCCGGGTCCCCTCTCCAGCACGTGGCTACCGCTACTTCTGCGATTCACCTAGACCTCCAAGGCCGCAGCCAATCAGGTCCTTTGCTACATTCACTAACACTGGGGTAACCTGCCCTGATAAAACTTTCCAAGCACTGTGCAGACTTATTTACCGAAGTTCATTTAAGTACTGTCAAAATTCCTATGCCCTGATGAAGAGAGAGTATGTTTAGCCCGTGAAATGTGTCGGCTTTATTATGCTATGAATCAACTTTATCATTACACGGGACTCTTGGATGTTTGTTTAGCACTCTCTTTGTATGGGTGGGCATTCTCAACTCTGGGTCCTTTTCCTTTTGCTGAGGGGAGTCCCCATTTGCTGCTGAACTGAAACCAATGTGCCCAGTGGCAATTTCAGTGACCCTTAGAAAATTTGAATCCAGTGCCAACTTTGCCCTTGTGTTTTTTCAACCAATTAGAAAGCAGCTCTCCTGATCAGAGCCATGACCAATCAAGAGACATCTCCCCTGACTGGGCACGGTGGTGGTGCTCGAGGTGAAACACGTTGGGAGGGAGACCTGGATCCTAGGAGAGGTGAGTGTCACATTGGGTTTTTTGGCATTCACTAAAAAAAACTCTACTAAAATGCTGCATTGTAGTGAACACATGCGGTAATTTAATGCCTGGCATCCTTCACAACCACTAAATAGGGTTCCCCGCCGACAGCTGAAAGTAAAAAAAACAATTATATAAAAGGAAAAAAATTAGCGCTTACCCTAAGGTGCGATTTAGTGCTTAAAGTGAAAAGCAAACTGCTAATTGCCAACAGGTGCAGCTACTTATACAGCCGGAGACACTTTTGACTTAATAATTAAAACAAAATAAGAGCACTACCAAAAAGATATTAATAAAACGAAAGATATATGCAATTCAGTCCATATACCGTGATGAACGTGAAAAAAACAATGCATGCGTATAAAAACTTCTCCTAGAGAGACAAATAAATAAATAAAATAATGTCCCAAGTGAACTCCTCTGATCGGGAGAGTGAAATTAGCAAAATTAAAAAATAAATAAATAAATAAAATAAAAAGCAACAATGTGACCTGTCTCTTATCAAATATCAGTGAACGCTATAAGGGCGTTATTTTTAGCCCAAAAGCCCCTGAAAAATGCCCCAGTGTGAAAGGGGCCTAAATGTAAGGCAAAAAAGGGAACTTCAGTACATGTTCCCCTAATCAATATCTCCTGCTCACCGGAATCGTTGGATCTCAGGTTATAGAGATCATTAGGGCCTGTGATATATACGGTATATCAGCCGTTTGAGGGAGCCTCCTCACTGGCGCTGCTTTCTCCTGTCTGCAGACAATCCTCTGCTCAGTCCTGTGTGTATCTGTGGGTTGCTTACACACAGGAATGAGCAGAGGATTGTCTGCACAATTGCATAGATCTAATGATTAGACTTGTGCATGGCTGAAAAATTTGTTTATTTTCGTTCCATTCGTTTTTTTTATTTTTTCGGAAATTTGGGAATTTGGAGATTTGAATAATTCAGAATTCGGAAATTCATAAATTTGGAAATTCAAAAATCCAGAATTTCGGAAATAAGAAAGAACATTTGAAATAATAATAAATAACTATTAAATTATAGGTATTGGAATTTCCTTGAAAATTTGGCTGTTAGTGAACTTAAATATGAAATTT
>BLSH010452010.1:148463-167297 GCA_018402905.1 Glandirana rugosa
TGTTAATCCGTGAGAGGTTGTTGATAAGAGTGATAAAGTAGGTCTGTTTGGCAGTGTGGAGGCAGGAATGGTATTGTTGGAGGGCAGATTTATATTGGCTAAAATCTTGCTGTGACTTTTACGCCACAGACGCTCAAGAGCGCGGCTCTTTTTTTTGAGGCTTCTGGTATGTCAGTCTGCCAGGGTTGTAGCGGTCGGGGCCTGATTCTGTGTGTAGTGAGGGGGGCCAAGGTATCTAGGGTGGATGACAGTGAGCTGTTGTATATAGAAGTGGCCAGGTTGGGGTAGGACAAGGATGAGATTTTGTCGTAGAGACAATCTGTAGCAGAAAAAAGAAGAGAAGGGTTAAGATGGCGAAGGTTTCTACGGGTAATTGTTTGGTAGCTGGAAGGCAAGGAGGAGGAAGACAAGGAGAGAGTGAAGCTAATAAGGTGGTGATCAGAGAGAGGAAAAGGAATGTTGGAGAGGTTGCACGGAGTGCATAGGAAGGAGAATATGAGGTCAAGGCAGTTGCCATCAGTGTGAGTAGAAGCATGTGTCCATTGTTTTAGGTCAAAAGAGGAGGTTAGCCTCAGAAAGTTAGAAGTAGCAGGAGTTTGATGTTGAAGTCACCAAGAATGATTGTTGGAATTTCAGAAGAAAGAAAGTAAGGTAACCAGGCAGAAAAGTCGTCAAGGAAGCTTGATACCGGTCCAGGAGGCCGATAGATAGAACAGCAATTCTCAGCGAAACTGGAGAAAATAAGCGAATACAGTGAGCTTCAAATGAGGAGAGGGACAGAGAGGGGGGTGGATGAAGAACTTGAAAATTGCTTTGAGGGGATAGGAGGTTTCCAACACCCCCTCCTTTTCGTCCACTAGGCCTGGGAGAGTGAGTCCACAGGAGACCACCATGGGAGAGGGCAACCGAGGAAGAGAAGTCAGAATCTTGAAGCCAGGTTTCTGTAATTGCAAGTAGGTTGAAGGAGTTTGTGATAAATAGGTCATGGACAGTGGTAAGTTTGTTACAGACAGAGCGGGCATTCCAAAGGGCACAGGAGAAGGGGAGGCTGGTTCTAGGCAGAAAAGGAATAGAAATTAAATTGTGTGGATTGTGCCTGCTGTCAGAGGATTGGGGGTGTCTGGTATGTTGTCCAAAGGTAAATGATGGCGGTCCTGGATTTGGGGAAATATCTCCAGAAGTTAGGAGAAGCAGAAGGGTGAGAGAGGTGATATGGGAGTGTGACTTATGTGGGGGGACATTTCCCAGTGAACTACAAGTGGTGGGGTGGAGAGGAGGGGTGAAGGAGAGAGAGTTTAAAGAGGGAGGATACAACTGTGAGAAGAAAAGGTAGGGAGTGCATGATACAGAGTGGGAGATTTAGAGTCAGACAGGATGAGTGATGAAGAGGTTCTATGAGGAATCAGGTCACCTGTAGTCTGTTCATAATTGAAGTATAGATAAGAAAGCAAAATAAACAACACAGTGATATGGGCAGAGGCAAAGAGTTTGAAAGCAGCAAGGATTACCATCTAAAACAGAGCAAACAGTGGATCATAAGCAGAAAAGTTGGGAGCTTGAGTGCAGCAAGGAATACCGTCTTTTCAGAGTGGAGCAGAGTTCTTGTATGTTCGACCAGCTTTAGTTATCCTGCTTTCGTTAAACTGCGACGGTCAAACTGCGCACCACTCGTGATAGAGCCACTAAGGATAGAGCCGTGCTGTCTGCGCCGCGCCCCTGGTCTGCGCCTCCCCATAGACTGCTTTAAATTTGTAGGGACCTTGAGAAGGCATGCAAATATTCTTTTAAATATCATGCTATAGATGAAAAATCAATGAAAAAAAAGCATAGGTTCCCCCCCCCCCCACTACATACCAGGCGCTTAGGGTCTAGTATGGATTTTAAGGGGAACTCCACACTAATTTTTTTTTTTTTTTTAATTTACGTCGGGTCCCCCCAAAATCCATACCAGGCCCTTATCCGAGCATGCATCCTGGCGGGGCAGAATAGGGTGGGACGAACGAGCGCCCCCCCCCCTCCTGAGCCATACCAGACCACATGCCCCCAACATGGGGGGGTGGGTACTTTGGGGCAGGGGGGACCCTGCTCCCCCCACCCCAAAGCACCTTTTCCCCGTGTTGATGAGGACAAGGGCCTCTTCCCGGTGACCCTGGTCTGTGGTTGTTGGGGTCTGCGGGACCGGGGGGCTTATTGGAATCTGGAAGCCCCCTTTAACAAGGTGCCCCCAGATACTGCCCCCCTGCCTATGTGATGGGTATCGGGTACATTATACCCCTACCCTTTCACCAAAAAAGTGACAAAAAAGTAAAAACCACAGAAGACTGTTTTGGACAATTCCTTTATTAAAAAAAAAAGTATCCCGCGATGTACATCCATCGTCAATCACGGCGCAGACGGACCGAAAAAAAAGGAAAAGCGTATCCGCCGAATGGGCTGTCTTCGGTTTGACAGCTCTTATATAGGCAAGGGCGGGGCCACCAGGTAGGTCACACGGTGACCCCGCCTCCTATGACATCACATGATGGCCCCACCCTTGCTTATATAAGAGCTGCCAAACTGAAGGCAGCCCATTCGGCGAGTAGCCTCTGTAAGAGGCGGATGCGTTTTTCATTTTTTATTAATTTTTGAGTCGTCAGGGCACCATGGATTACATCGCGGGACACTTTCTTTTTTTAAATAAAGGAATTGTCAAAAACTGCCCCTTGTAGTTTTTACTTATTTGACACTTTTTTGGTGAATGGATGGGTAGAGGTACAATGTACCCATTACCCATTCACATGGGGGGGGGCAGGATCCAGGGGCCCCTTTGTTAAAAGGGGCTTCCAGATTCCGATAAGCCCACCGCCCGCAGACCCTGACAACATGGGGACAAGGTGCTTTGGTGCCCCCCCAGTCCCCCCAGCCCAAAAGCACCCACCCCCACCATGTTGAGGGCAAGTGGCCTGGTATGGTTTGGGGGGTGCTCACTCCCCCTCCCCCATCCTTCCCTGCCAGGCTGCATGCTCAGATAAGGGTCTATGTCAAAGTCTATGGATTTTGGGGGGGGACCCAACGCCAATTTTTTTTTTAAATTTAGCGTGGAGTTCCCCTTAGAATCAATGCCAGACCCAGAGGGCCTGGTATGGATTTTGGGGGGGACCCCATGCCGTTTTTTTTTAATTTTGGTGTTGAGTTCCCCTTAAAATCTATACCAGACCCAAAGGTCCTGGTATGGATTTTGGGGGGCCCCATGCTGTTTTTTTTTCTTAATTCTGTCATAGAGTTCCCCTTAACCACTTCAATACACTGTGTTATATACAGTATACTACACTGACTGTACTATATATTCTCCACTGTATCACATATACTACAATGACTGCATTATATACTCTCCACTGTAATATATATATACTACGTGGACTGCACTATATACTCTGAACTCTTTAATATATAGTATGCGGACTGCACTATATACTCTGAACTGTATTATGTATACTATACAGACTGCACTATATACTCTGAACTGTATTATATATACTATACGGACTGCAAAATATACTCTGAACTGCAACATGCAGTATCTCACAAAAGTGAGTACACCCCTCACATTTTGGTAAATATTTTATTATATCTTTTCATGTGACAACACTGAAGAAATGTCACTTTGCTACAATGTAAAGTAGTGAATGTATAGCTTGTATAACAGTTTAAAGTTGCTGTCCCCTCAAAATAACTCAACACACAGCCATTAATGTCTAAACCGCTGGCAACAAAAGTGAGTACACCCCTAAGTGAAAATGTCCAACACTCCACCTGCTGACTCAGACCTATAGCTCTACAATCAGAAAAGCTCATGTTGCCCACTGATTGGAGAGCTCTGGCTCTGACTCGCAGGTGGGAGTGTCAAGCCACTGCAAAATAAATGTCTGCTTTCCCACAGAGATTAAAGGTCCCACTCTGCAGCATGCTGGCAGGTGACAGACTTTTCTACTCAGGCTGTGGCTGCTTTGTAAAGAAAAACTGTAAGATGTTGAACGCCTTTTTTGATAGATCTGGAATGTATTTAGCTAATTTAAACTGTCAATAAATGCTGATGTGCTACCACAATGCTGCCAATGCAGCCTGATTTGAGATAATATGCATACAACTCTCTGCCGCCAAGTACAGCTGCTCCACCCAGTGGGAGCTGGTGAATTTTTAGGATGGGGGAACGCCAGGCCCCACCCTTCCTTTTTGACCCCTCCTACTTCCCATAAGCCCCACCTCTTATAGAATCCAACCACTCCATCCCCTGTATTCCACATATTGTGTCAGGAGTATATCAGCTCAGTATCACAGGACACAGTATACAGCTCAGCATCACAGGTGGGGTATATTGCAGCCAGTAACACAGTATGCAGCCAGTACACAGGTATTGCAGTCAGTACACAGGGAGCCAGTACACAGGTATTGTAAGCAGTACACAGGGAGCAATACGGTACCTCGTCCTCGAGTCAAGGGAGTCAGCCGCACTCGCTCTCACTGGCAGTCACTGGCTCAGGACAGGCAATTAGTGTATGTGCGCTTCTTTAGCGCACATACATACACTTTTAGGACTGAACAATAGGCTCACTACTTTCTGTCAGCAGACAGCAAGGAGCTGAAGAAAAAAAAATCAATACACCGGCGCTACCTATAGGGTTTTTTTTTTCTCATTCCCAGTGGGGAGGCAGCACCCAAGCGCCCCCTATTGACCAGCCGCCGATGGCTTCACCATTAGCAGGGCACAGTTACCTGCAATTTACAATGAAGAGTTTGCTGTTTGTACAGCTGGCACTCTAGTGTCCTGCAGGGTAACCTACGTTGTCATCACATGGGGATATGAAATATTTTCCATCTAAAAGCTAAGATTGTGTCATCTGCTGTCCCTTCTGTAGCAATGATGTCACTGTTTCCAGTGCCCTGGCCTTAGTCACCGCTGAGTTTCCCCCCGAGCAGCTCCATCCTTCACAGCTTTGTCCTACCCTCTTAAGCTGTTAGAGCCGTGATATCTCATCGCAGAGACAATGATAGTGTGGAGGTCACATAGACCTTTGAAAGCAAGACATAGACTCACCTGTCCCTGAATCATTTTCCTACAATTAATCATTTATACCGATATTCCTAAATTGTTACACAGTAAACCCTATCTGGGTGACATTTCGTTTGCTACAGGATTGCATATTATAGAATAGTTGCCAAGTGTCTCGGATCCTGTTGGACAGTCCTGAGATTTTGGACACTGCCCCACAGGATCCAGGATACTTTTGCAGAATGGTAGGGCTTAAACACTCTGCACTCCAGCACCCTACAGTCACTGTATAGTTCCTGTCCAACCAGAGGCGTAACTAGAACCTTCAGGGCCCCGGTGCAGGAAACCATGAAGGGCCCTTCTGATCCTGTCCCATCAGTCCTGGGGCCCTATCCTCTGGCCCCATGACCTTTCCCTCTCAGCCTAGGGCCCTTCTCACTGATCTCAGGGCTCTTTACTCCCATTGCGGAGGCCCTTTATTATGGTTCCACACCTGTACCTTTTCACATGTTCTGCAGCGGGAATCCCTTCCTGCTGTCTTGGGTCCCCCCCCTCATGGTGGTGAAACACCAGGGCCCGGTCGAAAGTATGACCCTTGTGACCCTGGTAGTTCCGCCACTGTGTCCAACCAAAATCAACAGAGCAGCGGTGGGGTGAGGAGCGTGTTTCAGAGACATCAATACAAAAATAGGACTTAAATATGCTCCCTCTAACACCAAAAATGAACATATTTCTATTTACACTGACACCAACGATGGGCCTTTTTATACTCACACTGACACCCATGACGGAGCTTATTTTTACTCCCCCTGACACCAATGTTGGGCCTTTTTAGACTCACACTGACACTGATTATGAGGCTTATTCTTGCCCCCACTGATACCAATGATGGGCTTATTTATACTCACTTAAGAAAAGCCACCAATATTCAATTTATACACAGTACCAACGTCCTAATTATTATTAAGGTGCATGTCTAAACAGACTTGTGGTGAGGCAGAACGGACTTTAAACGGTACGTAATCAACTGGACACAGTATAAAAAATCATATACAATTTTATTGAAATATTGATGTATAAAAATCTCTCTGATCAGGGAGATGAGAACTACATAGACATCACAAACAGACAATTACATCAAAAACTGAAGTGCAGTAGCTGGGAAAGTCTGGTCACTACCCCACACATGGGGAAAAAATTCAGACTTATCCAGCAATACTTTTTTACATGTTTCGTGGTGATCCGCTTCTTCAGAAAAACTTCAGTTTGAAAAGGGTTTCTATAGAAATAAACATAACATATATAAATACATATACATTGTTAGTACATATAGCAGCCTCAGACCCTGGCCCAAAAATTGTACCAAGGAAGAGGATCCATGAAATCAATAGTAGTAGTAAGTATATATATTTATATATGTTATGTTTATTTCTATAGAAACCCTTTTCAAACTGAAGTTTTTCTAAAGAAACGGATCACTGCGAAACATGTAAAAAAGTATTGCTGGATAAGTCTGAATTTTTTCCCCATGTGTGGGGTAGTGACCAGACTTTCCCAGCTACTACACTTCAGTTTTTTGATGTAATAGTCTGTTTGTGATGTCTATGTAGTTCTCATCTCCCTGATCAGAGAGATTTTTATACATCAATATTTCAATAAAATTGTATATGATTTTTTTATACTTTGTCCAGTTGATTACATTCCGTTTAAAGTCCGTTCTGCCTCCAATGATGGGGCTTATTTTTACACCTGCTGACCAGCAATTTAGGGAGTAAAGTGTCCTACACCAATACTCTGTACTGTACAGTACATACAGATAGTTCCATTGTCTGAAAAGTTGCTGTTTTCTATATATTCCCTGATTAAAGTGGAATTCCAGGAATAAACTATTTTTGACCATATACTGGGTCCAGCTTAATAACCTCTAATTATTTGTATACTATGTCCAGAGGGTTGCTGGGCATGCTAAAAATCTTTGTTGTATACCACCACATACCACTGTTGGCTTTGATCTTCCAGCTCAGCTGGTGTGAGTTCTGCCACTCCTACATTGATGATATCGGGTAGCTCACCCTTCAACTCCTCCATTCAAAAAATATCTTGAATTCTTTTCAAGTATTCTTCACAGAATACAAGGCTTGCTCTGAATAGACAACGTGGAGATTGTGACGTCCACCCCTATCCTTGTCCATTCAGAGAAAGTCCTGTATACTGTGAAAAAAATACAAGACACTTTCTGAATGGAGGAATTCAAGAGCAACTGACCCAGCTTCAAAGCTGGAAGATTAAAGTATATGTGGACCCTCGCCTTGCAAAACAACCCATTCAGTTTAACGACTTAAAGTGATACTAAAGTCTTGTTTTTTTTTTAGTTAAAAATAACAAACATGTTATACTTACCTGCTCTGTACAGTGGTTTTGCACAGAGCAGCCCCAATCCTCCTTTTCTTGGGTTCCTCTTTGGTGCTCCTGGCCCCTCCCTCCTGTTGAGTTCCCCCACAGCAAGCAGCTTGCTATGGGGGCTCCCGAGCCAAGCCACAGCTCCCTGTGTCCATTCAAACACTGAGCCATGGCCCGGCCCCTTCCACCCCGCCCCTCTTCTCTCCTCATTGGCTTACTGACTTTGACTGACAGCAACGGGAGCCAATGACGCGCACTGCTGTTTCAGCCAACGAGGATGAGAGTCCCGGACATCGCTGGATAAAGATGGGCTCAGGTAAGTATTAGGGAGGCTGAGGGGGCCCTGCTGCACACAGAAGGTTTTTTATTTCAATGCATAGAATGCACTAAGATTAAAAACTTTCTGACTTTACAATCACCTTAAGTTCCAGAAGTTTTTACCCCCTTCATGATCAGAGCATTTTATGCTATTTGGCACTGTGCTACTTTGACTGGTAATTGCATGGTCATGCAACAATGTATATGCAAATTAAATTTTCATCATTATTTTCACACAAATAGAGCATTCTTTTGGTGGTATTTGATCACCACTGGGATTTTTATTTTTTATTATATAAATGAAAAAAGACTGAAAGTTTTGAAAAAAACCCAATATTTTTTAAATTTCTGCTTAAAAACATATCCAATAAAAAATGAAAGAAATCTAATTTCTTCATAAATTTAGGCCAAAATGTATTCTAGTGTATATTGATTGGTTTGTGTGAAAGTTTTAACTTCTACAAACTATGGTGCATATATAGTGGATTTTTTTTTATACTAGTAATGGTGGTGATCAGCAACTTATAGTGGGACTGCAATAGTGCAGCAGGCAATCTGACACTTACTGACACTGGGTGGGTACTGACTAACTGACACTGACATTAACAGTGACACTAATGTGATCAGTGCTAATACTATATGTAATGATATCACGTGCAGGGACACACAAAACCTGCACCATTTTGTGAATGTCAGCCATGATAGTTCTAACTTAGAACAAACTCCTCATCCCCCTTCCCAACAACTTAGGAATTCCTAGGTCCCCATAACAGACTCCAACAGGTCTGGAGGTGTTTTGGCAAGCCTTATCATAAACCAATAAATCAGATCCATTAAGAGACAGCATGGGATGTCTGAGATAATAATGGCCATAAACCCCCTCCCTCAGGCAGCTGTGACATTCCAGAGACCCTCAAGCAATTTTAAAGGTAAAATGTACCCACATTTCATAACTCCAGATAGGAATTTGACATCTTAATAAAAAGTATATATTTGACTGCGGAAATTCATACTGAATAAAACGAATCCAAACGTCAAAGAATTCAATCATAGGGGAACCCACTGCTAGCTTCTCCTCTTCCAAGGGTAACAGAGAGTGACAAGTCTGTTGTGTTTAGACTTATATTAATGCACTGTTCATGCTGAACTTGAATTTCTTAATGTTGGGTTTGCACATTGATCCAATCCCGAGATATGATTTTTATACTGCAAATTGCATATCAGGGAGGGTTTTTATTCCACGGTCCGCCCTGGACAGCCCACAGGCCCTCCTTACCCTTGTGAGTGGTCAGGGGTATATGGCCCCCACCCCTTGGCCTTCAGAGAAAAAGGGATTCGACCGGGCAGTGCTGAGTTCTCACCTTACCATCAAAGAACGAACATCCGAGAACCTGTAGACTCATCAACAAATCTCTGATTAATCAAGGACATTTAAATGCAAGTAACTTTCTTTCCCCCTCCATTCTGTCTTATCTAAAGCTGCTGTATATTATGTCTCTAATTGCTTTGAAATGCCATTTTTCTGTAAATATTTTAACTGCACCAAACTTGACCTTTTCATTATTAAATCTTAATCTGAAAATTGTTAATCTTGTCCCTAAAGCTCTTAATGCAAGCTATAAGAACCTGTTCCTTTGAAGAGCGCTATTGTTTTAGGATAACTCATCTGAATATCCCTGTCTGTGGTGACAGCTTGTTACAGGTGATTATTCTAAAATCATAATTGGTATTGATAAAATCTCAAGTTCCTCTTGCTTGCTCCAAAGAAGAGGTGGTGGCAAGGAAAGGGTTAATTGTTTGAATTAGCCTGGTAACAATCACTCTCAGGCTGCTGGCATTTAGATTATGGTCCCACAACCTGGAGAATCTTTGTGCTGGAAGCAGTTGAGAGTGGTATTGTTACGTTAGTGACAAGCGTGGTGTGAGATCAAGGGGGTCCCCGGTCACCCATCAGTGAGGAGAGCAGTGATCTGATACCCGCGTTCATCACACTATACATTGTCACTGTACTAATCACACTGGCTGGGAAGGGGTTAACATCTAGGGGCAATAAAAGTGTTAACTGTGTGCCTAATGTAAAGCTACTCCCATAGGAGCCACAGGAATACTGCCAAGGTTTTTCCCAACAATCTTTCCCCCGCATCCAGGCACACAGGCTTATTCACACATTTCTTCAATGACCAGTCTAGGGGAGTTGTTTTCATTGTTTTTATTTTTGGAGAACTTGGATAGGGTTGAGGTAATTAGGTGGGATACTCCAAAAACAAGAACCATGTACAACTTGAGGACTTAGGTATTCTTCAGAACAAGCTATGTTAAAGTCTGTACTTGTAGCAAACAGTGGACTTCAGCTTTAAGGTAGCAGTAGTAGTAGTAGTAGTAGCAGTAGTGACTATAAACTTCTTTCTTAGAGCCACAGTTCCTTTAAATAGAAGACTAGATGTGCAAAGCTCTTCAGGACACCAGCCACTGTCCCCTTTAACTAGACCTACAGCTTACTTTCTCTAGCACCAGAGGGTGTCCGTGCTCACACAAGGCCCAAGGACAGCTGATTGCCTCTTTCCAACTTCCAAGCAACACCTACTCCAGTGATACCAGACCAGATCTTCAGGGGGCAGTCTCCCTCAGGCAGCTTTCTCTAGCTCTCGGTCTCCACATCCAGGCCCTCAGGTCTCCCACCTAAGTCCTCACGACAGCAGACATAGCAGCATCGCCTGGGAGTGCAGCACGCCCTCCAGGCTGGACTAATCCTCTGCAGGAAAAGTCCCCAAACTCAGTGTTCTCACAGAATATATACAGTCTCCCAGCATACCATCAGAGCCTCCCTCTCTGGGATAGGCCAGGGTTGTATCAATATTCATTCTGCCATCTACATAGCTCCACACCTATCACCCAGAAACCTCTCAAGCTCTCATAATGCAGAAGGAGTTATCAGACTGGTAGCAGCTGAACACACTGAGCAGACCTGACTAGTAGAATGCAGCTGCAATGGGTACAGTGAGCAAACTATGCTTTTACCTAACAAACAATTACAGCCACACTGACTACAGTGTGGCAACTAAATTTACCTATCAAAACACATACTAATTCTATGTATCTAACCCTAGCACCTACCTAGGAGGGTGTAATGTGTGCAATATATGCTGCTTTAACTAATAGATGCGGCTGATTTTTTCCCCTGAAAAAACAGCTACATGGTTCGTAAAACACAGGGCTCTGTGCTGTGATTTGCTAAGCTGATCAGCAACTGGGACCTGCTAACCGACTTGTGCTGTACTGGATGACAGCCCAGATTGGGTGTGGGGGGTTGTGTGATATATATATATATATATATATATATATATATATCACATTATAAATACATTTTACTTTCCTTTTAATTATTGATCACATAACCTCTGTTCTCAGCTGCATAAGGAGATCAGAGAACTAGGGGAGGAGAAACAGCAGGACGTTGAACTTCCCAGTGAATGGCTGAGCAGGGGAGAGTGTCAGCACAAGTCTAATAACTGGAGGAGAGCAGGCTGAGTTCCAAGCACAGCCAGACAACTGGCCATGTTGTGCTCTCCTGCTTAGTGTGGTCAGTTTTAATAGGAAAGCAGAGAGACTGGCAAGAACACCTGGGATTTCACACAAAGGAAGCAATAAAAAGAGAACAAGATACATTTTCATATGGTACAGCAGGCTCATATCAGGAATATTAAATGTTGGGGTAACATATTCTTTAAAGCCAACAGTGGTAGCAAAATAATACAACTAAGAGTTTTACCATTGCCAGGAACCCTCCGGATGTAGTATACCTGGACCCAGCACAAGGCAAAAAAAATTGCCTTTTCACTGAGTTCCACTTTAACGTCTTTAAAGTAGAACTGCATCATTGCAGTTCCCCAGGGCTCTTGCCATAAGCGCACATACAGTATACAGTACTTGCACATTATGACAGACTTACAGTACCTCCCAATGTACTCTTCTTTAGTGATTCTAAGTTCATGTTCCCTCTTCATTGCACCATTAATGCTGCTGCCATCTTTTCCTGTTCTTCTTCTGGGTTGGGAACCTTCTGTCTCATTCACTGTCCAGCCATGGATGATGTAATTCTTGCGCATAAGAGAGTTACTTCGTCTTGACACCTAGCTGTTACAGCACAGTGGTCAAAGTGCATTTGATAATAAGAAATGATAGCAGAAAGCTAAATGGTTCTTATGGCAAAATAGACTTTTCTGCCATCTGCCACAAAATCCTGCCTAATACCATTCCATTTAATGATGCTCAATATATAACACAATACTTTTCCCTCCTCTATGTACATTATTGGCTACAACCACCCTTTTAGCCAAGCCCACATGCTCAGTGCACCACATGTATTGTCTCAAAGCCACCAAGGTGGCATTTTTTTCATTCTTGTTTTCTTCTCTGTGTTACTGATCTCCTGCAACTTTGTTCAACCACTTCCTGTCTACATGAACTCACTCCGGTTTTGGTCAACATTTCTCTGGAAGAGCTTCCTGATGGGGACAATGGTGGGCCATGCCTGTGCAAAGTGGTCCAGCACAGATACTTGTAGTCTCCACCAAGAGTGCATGTGACAGGGTGACAACTCAAGAGTGCAACTGAGAGCTAGTAGTCACCTCATAAAAGGAAAGGCATCATAAAAATGCCTTTCATGACCAAATCATCATGAATTAGTTTAATGAAAACTGACTGCAATCAACTTGAGATTATGAAGTTTATGTGAGATTTTAAAGAGTTTAGCTCTACTTTAAAATAGATTTCCTGTTCCTAATGTGGGCAGGTTGTCTACTGTGTTCATTTTAGCCATACTAGTGTGGCTGCCCAGGTTAAGGGTGAAGGGGCTAATACTGCTTTGCATTCCCTGTTCATGGTCACAGGCTTTTTTTGGGGTTCAGCCTCCTGTCCTGTGACGTATAAAAGGCAGAGTTTCAGGTCCCAAGAGAGCGTGAGAGTAAGGGGCTAAGGACAAGAGACTTGTAGTTTTTCTATGCAGCACCGGCCTTTCAAAATACATCCAAGCCATGGACTTCTCCAGTCAAGTCGTGCCAGCTACAGACTTCATCTATAAGGACTTCACCTGTGCAGGTACGCTGGGTCAACCGTTGTTAGAGTTAGTTAGGGAAAGGAAGTTTTGCCGTGTTATGTTTGCCATTCCAAACTTTCAGTAAATTTTATTAACCATACAAAGCCTGGTCTGAAGTTACTCAAGGGGTGTATGTGGCCTCCTGGTGCTCATTAACCACTTAAGGACCAGCAGCCTTCATTTTAAATCAGTATTTTGACGTGGAATACCGTTGTTAAGGCAGCAGATAGCTGCCATAACGCCAGTATCCTCTTAAATGGTGGGCGGCTGGCTTTCAGATAAAAGTGGTCTCTGCGGCCGATTTGTAGCGATGTCACTTTTATCGGCGGAGCGAGAAGTGCCCCCGCTGCCGTGCTCCGGTTGTCTCCACCGCCCCACCGCTTACCGAGCCTTTGGTAGCAGCGGAGACGATCGTGTCCATTCTCCTGTGAGGCTGGATGGCGAGTAAGGGAAAGGTGGCCCCCACTCAACTCCATGACATTGAATGGTGGAAGTCACGTCAAATGTCACTTCCGCCCAATGCTCTTTTTTTCTAATGACATTTATTTTTTTATTGCATTTAACCACTTCAGCCCCGGAGCCCTTTTTTACACTTGTTGTTTACAAGTTAAAATCAGTATTTTTTCCTAGAAAATTACTTAGAACCCCCAAACATTTTATATATTTTTTTAGCAAACACTCTGGAGAATAAAATGGTAGTCATTGCAATATTTTATGTCACACGGTATTTGCGCAGCGGTCTTTGAAACGCAATATTTTTTGAAAAAAAATGCACTTTTTTGAATTTGAAAATAGTAAAGTTAGCCCAATTTTTTTTTTGTATTGTGAAAGAGGATATTACGCTGAGTAAATAGATACTAAATATGTTAAGGTTGATAATTGCACACACTTGTGGAATGGCGACAAACAACGGTACTTAAAAATCTCCATAGGCGATGCTTTAAAAAAATTTAACAGTTATCAGGTTAGAATTACAGAGGTCTTATGCTAGAATTATTGCTCACACGCTGACGATCGCGGTGATACCTCACATGTGTAATGTGAACATCGTTTTCATATGCAGGCGCGTCTTACGTATGCGTCTTCTTTGCTGCATGAGTTAGTGGGGACAGGGGCGTTAAAAAAAATGTATTTATTTATTTTATTTTTTAGCACTGTTCCTTTAAAAAAGAAAAAATCTGTTCACTTTTATTGCTGTCAGAAGGAATGTAAACATCCCTTGTGACAGTAATAAGTGGTGACAGCCCCATGTACTCTTTATGGTGGGATCTGGGGTCTAAAAGACCCCCAATCCCTCCTTTGCACTTAAAAGTATTCAGATCGCCAAAAACTGAGATTCTGAATGCTGTCATTTTATTAAAATCGGCACCATTTGCCTCCAAGTAAACCTGAAGTGCTGTTTCCGGAATATCATGCAAGAGACCCGATCTGAGCTGATTCCCGCTTCTATCGGGACTCCTCGCAGCCGGCGGACACGCTGGATGGATGCTCTGGTCTCCTGGTGGGACGGGAGGTGGGGGAAGAGCTGCGGAAGGTGGCGGGAGGGGGGTTGTCCCCTCCCGCTGCCTGTGATAACAGCCGAGCGGCTCCAGAGCCGGATCGACCATTATCACCAGATAGCCGACGCAGCTGCAGGCTATACCCCGGTAAATCCATTTCTCCTGACCGTTGTATATATACAGCGATTTGCGTGAATGTGAGATCTGAGGTCTTTTTGACCAAAGATCTCACATTAGAGAGGTCCTGTCATGCTTTTTTTCTATTACAAGGGATGTTTACAATTTTTTTTTTAAAAGGACAGTGTAAATATAGAAAAAAAAAGTAAAATAAATAAGAAAAAAAAAAGTAAAGTGCCCCGCCCCGCCAAGCTCACGTGAAGAAGCGAATGCATATGTAAGTCGCGTCCACATATGAAAACGGTGTTCAAACCACACATGTGAGGTATCGCCGCAATTGTTAGAGCGAGAGCAATTATTCTAGCACTAGATCTCCTCTGCAACTCTAAACTGATAACCTGTAGAAGTTTTACACGTCGCCAATAGAGATTTTTAAGTGCCAAAGCTTGCCGCCATTCCACCATCGAAAGCAATTTTGAAACATGACATGTTGGGTATCAATTTACTCGTCATAACATTATCTTTCACAATATAGAAAAGAATTTGGCTAACTTTACTGATGTCTTATTTTTTAATTAAAAAAAGTGTATTTTTTCCAAAAAAATTGCGCTTGTAAGACCGCTGAGCAAATACGGTGTGACATAAAGTATTGCAATGACCGCCATTTTATTCTCTAGAGTGTCTTAAAATATATATACAGGTGCTGCTCATATAATTAGAATATCATCAAAAAGTTGATTTATTTCACTAATTCCATTCAAAAAGTGAAACGTGTATATTATATTCATTCATTACACACAGACTGATATATTTCAAATCTTTATTTCTTTTAATTTTGATGATTATAACTGACGACTAAGGAAAATTCCAAATTCTGTATCTCAGAAAATTAGAATATTGTGAAAAGGTTCAATATTGAAGACATCTGGTGCCACACTCTGATCAACTAATTAACTCAAAACACCTGCAAAGGCCTTTAAATGGTCTCTCAGGCTAGTTCTGTAGGCTACACAATCATGGGGAAGACTGCTGACTTGACAGTTTTCCAAAAGACGACCATTGACACCTTGCACAAGGAGGGCAAGACACAAAAGGTCATTGCAAAAGAGGCTGGCTGTTCACAGAGCTCTGTGTCCAAGTACATTAATAGAGAGGCGAAAGGAAGGAAAAGATGTGGTAGAAAAAAGTGTACAAGCAATAGGGATAACCGCACCCTGGAGAGGATTGTGAAACAAAACCCATTCAAAAATGTGGGGGAGATTCACAAAGAGTGGACTGCAGCTGGAGTCAGTGCTTCAAGAACCACTACGCACAGATGTATGCAAGACATGGGTTTCAGCTGTCGCATTCCTTGTGTCAAGCCACTCTTGAACAACAGACAGCGTCAAAAGTGCCTCACCTGGGCTAAAGACAAAAAGGACTGGACTGTTGCTGAGTGGTCCAAAGTTATGTTCTCTGATGAAAGTAAATTTTGCACAATCCATGGTGCTTGAGGTCCAGCATAAAGTTTCCACAGCCAGTGATAGTTTGGGGTGCCATGTCATCTGCTGGTGTTGGTCCACTGTGTTTTCTGAGGTCCAAGGTCAATGCAACCATATACCAGTAAGTTTTAGAGCACTTCATGCTTCCTGCTGCTGACCAACTTTATGGAGATGCAGATTTCATTTTCCAACAGGACTTGGCAGCTGTACACAGTGCCAAAGCTACCAGTACCTGGTTTAAGGACCATGGTATCCCTGTTCTTAATTGGCCAGCAAACTCGCGTGACCTTAACCCCATAGAAAATCTATGGGGTATTGATGCGATATGCCAGATCCAACAATGCAGAAGAGCTGAAGGCCACTATCTGAGCAACTTGGGCTCTCATAACACCTGAGCAGTGCCACAGACTGATCGACTCCATGCCACGCCGCATTGCTGCAGTAATTTAGGCAAAAGGAACCCCAACTAAGTATTGAGTGCTGTACATGCTCATACTTTTCATGTTCATGCTTTTCAGTTGGCCAAGATTTCTAAAAATCCTTTCTTTGTATTGGTCTTAAGTAATATTCTAATTTTCTGAGATACTGGATTTTCCTAAGTTGTCAGTTATAATCATCAAAATTAAAAGAAATAAACATTTGAAATATATCAGTCTGTGTGTAATGAATGAATATAATATACAAGTTTCACTTTTTGAATGGAATTAGTGAAATAAATCATCTTTTTGATGATATTCTAATTATATGACCAGCACCTGTATATAATGTTTGGGGGTTCTAAGTAATTTTCTAGCAAAAAAAATATTTTAACTTCACAATAACAAGAGGTTAATCTGCAACCAGTCATTGGCGAGGTGCCTGGTTAGGTGACAGGTTCTCTGGTAGCGAGGGGTCCAGTGCCACGGCTCCCTCCCTAGCAGTCCATCTCAATCAGCTTATTAGCTGTACAGAGATTCATGGCCTGATCACTAGGTATGGAGGAGCAGGAGTTAAGTTTAACACGTGTGAGGTCCATGCTATGTGCTTGTTAGGGCCCCATTCTGTTACTGGGAGTGAGGTAACAGAGGTACATTGACTGATGGAGTGGGCATAGGCTCTGCATGTCCTTCCTAATGCTACACAAACACCTGTTCAAGTGTGCAGGACACAGGACACACAAGTGGCTCATCTCTGAGTTGGGAAACTGCCTTAATGTTTGACTTTCACATGACCTTGGTCCTCGCCTGGACCCAGCATTGATGAGCATTCCTTCGGGCAAGGTGTAACCCTGTGCTATAATAAATTACCCTATTCACAGCCTGGCATAGCCCAGAAGAACCCACCCCAGGGTTGGCCTCCTATGTGACCCACACTTGGTGCCCAAGGAGTTAATGGGGAAAATATGAAGGAGGTGTCATCTGCCTACTGCAACACACTCCCTACCCTCATACTAATACCCCTACAAAACTCCTATTTACCATTAAAGGGTAGTTTACGAAAAATATGGCATGAAGGAACAAGTCACATTGCCCTGGAATCAGTCGACTTTTCCATTTCCTACAACCCTACCACAGAAGAACATTCTGTTGGATCCGTTGTTACTGGGAATAATGCAATCTATTGAAAGAGAATGACGCCTCTGATACATAAGCCTGATCTCTGGAAGATTTGATGAAGTTGGAGGTGTTTTCAGAGCTCTGTAAATCAGACGGGGATGTGTGGGATTATGGGAGCTGACAGTGAAATTCCCAGTAACCTGTGACTCACTCATCTCTGCAGAGGAAGAGCGCTCGGGGATCGCTGAGACAAGCCATGCAACCGACTGTGCCTGACTATTTATAAATTCTGCTCGATCTGAAATCCCAGTGTGCAAAAGTAATGTAATGCCAGCCTGTCAATCAATGTGCAAGACTTTGCTGGAGAAGTAAACATTGAGCAGCTAAGGTCTAAAATAAGGCCTCTGCTAGTCAGCTTCCATACATACACCCTATATATGCCACACTGTATGACTACACCAGTGCAAAATTCCATTGTGTTCTTATGTCATTTTTTATGTCATAATGACATTTTTCTGGACAATGTGTTATTGTTCTGTAACCCCCAAGTGTCTGTGTATCAGTGTTCTTAGTCCCCAGAGTGTCAGTGTGTCATTGTCCTGTAACCCCCAGGTTTCATCGTGCCGTTGTTCTGTGACCTCCCTGTATCAATATGTTAGTCCTCGTTTACATGGGGGTACTACAGTGGAGGGGAGGCGCTGCACAATGACACACTGATGCTTGAGGTCCTGAAGCAATGACATATTGACGTGGGTGACCAGAACAATGACAAACTGGCACCTGGTTCCAATTGTAGGGTCCAGAACAATGGCACGCTGACATTTGGAGGTTCCAAAACTCTGACAATTTGGTGTCCAGACAGTGGCACACTGACACTTTGGTTTCCCAGAACAATAAAGTCCAGTTCACATGGGCTTTAGTTCTGTAACCCCCACGTGTCAGTATGTCATTGAGCTGAGAAACCAAAGTGTCAGCTTGTTATTGTCCTGTAACCTCCAAGTGTCAGTGTGTCATTATTCTGGACATCCAACTGTCAGTGTGGCATTGCACTTGGACCCCCAACCCCTAATTTCAGTGTGTCATTGTCCTGTAACCCCTAAGTGTCAGTATGTCATTGTTGTAGGACCCTAAGTGTCAGTGAGTATGAGACCAAAGTGTAAGTTGTGTCATTGTTCTGGTACCCCCCCCCCCCTCCTTGTCAGTTCTGGATAACCAAATGTTTTGAGTCATTGTTCTAGAACCCCAAACATCAGTGCGTTATTTTCCAGTGCCCCCCCAAATGTCAGAATGTCATTGTCCTGTGACCCCTAAATATCATTGTGTCATTATTCTGGACACCCAACTGTTTTTATTTGTGTCA
>BLSH010452010.1:172878-190061 GCA_018402905.1 Glandirana rugosa
GACACGTTGAAGAAGGTACAACGACGACATAATAGTAAAACGTCACAACTGTCCCAATTTGACTTATAAGTTATTACGTCTTCACGTCGTCGGTCACCACCGACCACTTTGGTGATGCTGTATATACCCCTATCTGTTGATGCTGTATACCCCTATCTGGTAATGCTGTATACATTTATCTGGTGATGCTGTATACCCCTATCTGGTGATGCTGTTTACCCTATCTGCTGATGCTTTATACCGTATCTGGCTATGCTGTATACCCTATCTGGCGATGCTGTATACCCTATCTGGTGATGCTGAGCTGTATACTCCTGACACAATGGGTGGAATCTGCAAGGGGTGGGGTCAAAAAGGAAGGGTGGTGTCTGGCGCCCCCCCCTCCTAAAGTTTCACCAGCCACCACTGGCTGCTGCACTTCTGCATTATTGAATATTCAGTTTAACCCTGTCAACACTGCAAAATGATAATACAGCAGCAACATGGAAGAAGTTGCACAGCAGTTATCAGCTACATTCCACATATATAGTATATAGTTCCTTTCCTACATTACCCGTATGTTATATTTTTACAGATGAATGTATGTTTTTCTCTGGATTTAGCTTTATCTCACTTATTTTGTATGAGCCTGACATTCCATCTTGAATGTCAGAGTTCAGAGGTCTTTTTGAGGGCTTGTTCATATGTATTGTGCTGTCTGATGAGCGATCCATGGTTGGATTGCTCTTCAGAGAACATTTGACAGATCGTGATGAGGCATCGTGTCACCTCCTCATTGCCTGCTTTAACCCCTTGATCCCAGCCTAGCATGTCGCAACTGCGTGCATTCCACATGGTTTGCGGGGTGCTTGCAGATTGGCCCTATTTACTCGAATGGGTTGCATATATAATATCAATGTGCAGTGCCAAAGTGCAATTCATATAGTGAATATTGGAAACATCTATATTTATGGCTATAGACTGCATCCATACAAATGTGGATATGTGATCTGCAATATACACAATGAAGGTAAACTTAATCACTCTAATAATATCCTAATAGTGCAGAATCATAAAAACAAATATAAAGTGCATAGATCATAGTTCATGTATAGACAATGTATATATAATGTCCCAGATGGTAGTAAATGTCCCTAGTAGAAGGTGTAGTGAATGGAGACTCACTGACAGCCCAAAAACACCACCATAGTGCACATCCACCTCCGAAGATAAATATTGCGCTTACTTGAACGTTAAAATATTAAAGCATGTATACTCCAAAGTGGGGGAACCACACACAGCCGATAACCGTAATCCCGTCAATCATACACCATCATGGCAATCAGATCCTTGGCAATGGCATTCAGCATGGATTCCAGATAGATCATGGAAATAAAAAGAGCCTCCACATAGTGTAAAACCACACACAAAATGGTTTATTAAAAGGTAGCACATTTACATAAATAGGTTGAGCTTATAGTACAAAGTAGCAACACGTGGAAAGCAATGGCCTCAAATTGGCGTCGATCCGAAGAGTTTCATCTCAGTAGACGTCACCCCAGATGACGTAAACTGAGACGAAATGCGTTGGTCCAGGCCAATTTGAGGCCATTGCGTTTCACATGCTGCACCCGTCGATCATCTTGAAGAGAGACAGAATCGCAGTCTGCCTATGTAAACAAGGCAGATCGCCGTTCTGACAAAAGGGAAGGCATGGATTCTGTGTCTTTGCAAAGCAGAGACAAGGATCCATGTCTTCTCCTAGTAAAAGCACCTCCCCCACTGTAGTAAAACACTTGTTAACCACTTCCTGACCAGCCGCCGTCGTTATACGGTGGCAGGTCGGCTCTCCAGCGCAAACCGCCGTAGGTGTATGGTGGTCCATGCATGGGAGATAGCAGGCGCGCACGCCGCCGAAGCGTGCCCACGGGTCTGGCAGACTCGTTGTCCATCGGTGACCCGTGATCGCTGTGTAAATAAGGCGGATCCCCGTTCTGCCAGATGACATGTCAGAAATCGGGAACAGCGATCTCTGTCATGTCCCTGGCAGTGTATCCCCCTTACAGTTAGAACACACCCAGGGAACACAGTTAACCCCTTGATCGCCCCCTAGTGTTAACCCCTTCCCTGCCAGTGCTATTTATACATTATTCATTGCATTTTTATAGCACTGATCAATATAATAATGTAATTGGTCCCCAAAAAGTGTCATTTGGGGTCAGATTTGTCTGCCGCAATGTTTCAGAATATATATTGGCCTAAACTGAGAAATACATTTGTTTTTTTTTGTTTTTATATGGATTTTTTATTATAACAAAAAGTAAAAAAATCGTTTGTTTTTTTTTTTCAAAATTGTCGCTTTTTTTGTTTATAGCGCAAAATATAAAAACGCAGAGGTGATCAAATACCACCAAAAGAAAGCTCTATTTGTGGGAAAAAAAGGATGTAAATTTTGTTTGGGTACAGCCTCGCACGGCCGCGCAATTCTCAGTTAAAGCCAAGCAATGCAGTATCTCAAAAAATGGCCTGGTCAGGAGGGGGGTAAATCCTTCCAGGGCTGAAGTGGTTAAGCACATAATTAACCCTTTGATCGCCCCCCTTCCCAGCCAGTGTCATTAGTACAGTGACAGTGCATATTTTTTAGCACTGATCACTGTATTGGTGTCACTGGTCCCCAAAACGTGTCAAAAGTGTCAGTTAGCATCCGAATGTCCACCGTAATATTGCAGTCTTGCTATAAGTCGCTGATCTCCACCATTACTAGTAAATAAATGAATGAATTAATTAATAAAAATATTCCATAGTTTGTAGACGCTATAACTTTTGCTCAACCAGTTAATATATGCTAATTGGTATTTGTTTTACCAAAAATATGTAGCAATACATATTGGCCTAAATTTATAAAAAATCGATATTTTAAATTTTTTTATTGGATATGTTTTATAGCAGAAGGTAAAAAAAAATGTCAGTTAAAGTAACGCAATGCTGTGTCACAAAAAATGGCGAGGTAAATCTTCCGGGGATCAAGTGGTTAATCAGATGCGTTATACAGTAGATAGGGTCATGGCTGCCTAAATGTGCATTCTGTGTAAGGACTAGTTGGTGTTAGCGGCACACAGAAGTTGGACGTTGTCAGTGTCTGTATAAAAAGCCAAGCTTTCCTTTGCATCAGTATTTTCTTGACATACTTTTGACTCAGTTTTATATGGAGTTCTCCTTAATACCTGCATTATATTTATACTTCTTTAAACAACAATGTGATCTGGAGATTATTCCTCTACTTATAGAAAGTTCTTGAGGTTTTTTGTTCCTCTCAGTCAAGTAGGTGTCACATGGCGTTCATACACTGAGTCACCGCTGCACTGTGCTGCAGAACAATATGTACAACACGCGGCGGTGTCACACTCTGGGCAGGTATTATATCTGAAATAAGGGATTTTAAGTGAAGGTACAATCTTTCTAAACTGTAAGTAAAGAGAATCAATAAAATCTCATAGAAGCTTTAACTTGTTAATGTCATCTCAGGCTCCATGCAGGTACAACAGAGCGCACGTGCGCGTTCCTGCGCGGCGCGTGTAAGGCAACCCATTCATTTCAATAGGCTCAGGCTGCCATATGTGCAAAAAAAACACACACACAAAAGAAGTCCTTGACCCTTTTGCAAAATTGTGTTGCGTTGAAACACATGATGCTGCGTCACCATGTTTTTGGCACGCGCAGAAACACATGCATTAGCAGATGCTTGGAGGAGCCATTGAGAATTGATTGCAGCATTGCATGTTTGCTAATGCGGAGGCACAAATACGAACCTAGCCTCAAGCTAGAGCTCTAGGTCTGACTCAGCAGGAGGGTGTTGGACCTCTGCATAGAGACCACTGCTTCCTCGCAGAAAGCAAGCAACCTTCTGTAGCAGGCAGGTGGGGGACAGGCCTTCCTACGCACGCTGTGGCTGCTTTCTAAAGAAAACAAACTGTAAGACCCCTTTCACACTGGGTCATTTTTCAGGCACTGCTAAAAATAGCGCCTGAACCCCCCCCCAATTCTCCCCAGTGTGAAAGCCCAAGCGGTTGTCTGAGAGTTCAGAAAAAATGGGGTGGAGAGCTGAAGGTACATTCTACAGAGCTCAGTGAGGAGAGCTCTGCGAGCTGATTGGAGGGAAGAGACACGCCCTCCTTCATACAACACACAGGAACAGAGCTGAGGCTGTTAATCAGCTGGAGGTCACTTCCCTGTCACCTTCTCTTTCCTTTTCTAATCGGGCCCAATTTGTATACACTGCCCCTCCACCGCCCCCTCCATTGTTATCAATGGGTGGTGCTTCGAATTGACTGAACACCGCCACGGAAGCGCCAAGCGGTGGAGTTTTTGACCCCTTCTTTACCACTACTACCCCCCTGTCCCAGTGTAAAAGTAGCATAATGCTTTACACACCTTTTATTTTGTAGCACCTAAATGTATTTATCTTCTTTAACCACTTCCGGACCGTGCCGCGTACATTTACTGCTGCAAGACAGAAGCATAACGCGAATTGCTGTCTGTAAATGGCAGTTCGCACACACGCGGCTAGGGGGTGAGCGTGCGGAGTCTGGCTGCGGGTCGGGCAGACTCGATGTCCACCGGCGACCCGCGATCCCTTACAATAGGAGAAAAGTGGGGAACCGCCAATGTAAACACAGCGGTTCCCCGCTCTGACAGGGGACATAACACTGATCTACTGATCCCTGTCACCGAGATCAGTTAGATCTGTTATGCCCCTGCCAGCCCAGCCCCCACACAGCTAGAACACACCTAGGGTACACAGTTAACCCCTTCATTGCCCCCTACAGGTTAACTCCTTCCCTGACAGTGACATTTATACAGTAATCAGTGTTTTTTTTTTTTAGATCTGATCGCTGTATAAATGTCAATGGTCCCAAAAAAGTGTCAAAAATGTCCGACATGTCCGCCACAATATCGCAGTCTCGATAAAAATCGCAGATCACCACCATTACCAGTAAAAAAAAAAAATTGTAAAAAACGCCATGAATGAATTCTCATGGTTTGTAAGCGCAGCAACTTTTGCGCAAACCAATCAATAAACACTGATTGCGATTTTTTTACCACAAATATGTAGAAGAATATGTATCGGTCAAAACCGATGAATAAATTTGTTTCTTAATATTTTTTTTTTGGCAAAATTGTCGCTCTTTTTTTATTTATAGCGGTGATCAGAAATGACGCAGAAGTGATCAAATACCTCCAAAAGAAAGCTCTATTTGTGGGAAAAAAAGGACGCCAATTTCGTTTGGGTACAACGTTGCACGACCGCGCAATTGTCAGTTAAAGCGATGCAGTGCAGAATCATAAAAAGTGATCTGGTCCTAATGTGGGAAATCCTTCCGGGACTGAAGTGGTTAAACAGAGTTCAGTTGGGCTTTAACAACTTGCTGACCGTTTAACCTAGATAGCAGCAAGGCAGCTCGGCTGCACCAGATCACGGTACCTAGTACGTGATTTGACACTTCCGGGTAGGGGGCGAGTGCACGTGCCACCGGCAACACAGCCGTGCTGTGATTTAATTCAGTAAATGTCGATCACCAGGTGCCGGCCTAAGGATTCCCACTGGCAAACATCAATCGTCATGAATTTACACAGGACAGGACTCTGCCTATGTAAACAAGGCAGAGCCCTATTCTGTAAGCAGGGAAGTAATAGATTTTCTTTCCCCCCGAAGCAGGGAATAAGATCCAGCACTTCCCCTAGTAAAAGCACCTCCCACAGTACACCAAAACACTGGTTAGGCACTCATTTAACTCTTTAATCCCTCTAGATGTTTAACCCCTTCCCAGCCAGTGTCATTAGTACAGTGACAGTGCATATTTTTAGCACTGATCATTGTATTAGTATCACTGATCCCCAAAAAGTGTCAAAAGTGTCAGTTAGTGTCCGAGTGTCCACCGCAATATCGCAGTCCCGCTATAAGTTGCTGATCACCGCCATTACTATTAAAAATAAATAAATACATATTCCAGTATATATCCCATCGTTTGTAGATGCTATAACTTTTACGCAAACCAATCAATATTCACTTATTGGGATTTTTTTTACCAAAAATAATATCGTCAGTTAAAGCGATGCAGTGCCGTATCGCAAAAAATGGCCCGGTCAAGAAGTGGGTAAATCCTTCCGGGGCTGAAGTGGTTAAGAAATTTGATTTTTACATTTTTTTTATTGGATGTGTTTTATAGCAGAGAGTAAAAAATATTGGTTTTCTTTTTTCAAAATTGCCGTTCTTTTTTTGTTTATAGCGCAAAAAAAAAAAAAAACTCAGAGGTGATCACATACCACCAAAAGAAATCTCTATTTGTGGGTGGGGGGGAGAAAGGACATACATTTTATTTGGGTATGAGTCGCACGACCGCAAAATTGTCAGTTAACGCAGTGCCATATCGCAAAAAATGGCCTTGTCATAAGGGGGGGTAAGTCTTCCGGAGGTTAAGTGGTTAAACAAAAGGCACCAAAACTCCGGATTTTGATTTGATTACTCTTCAAGAGTAGTGTGAAATGTAAAAAGCAAAAACAATTTTTACATTGTATCATGGTGCTCTGTAACACTGTGACCTAACTTTGCCTGCGCAGGCTTGGTCACAAAATGCAGAAATATAATTTATCAGCTATTTTTCTGACTTTAGTCACTTGTGACAATTGGTGATACTTGGAGTATTAATAAGTGAGAGTCACGGCCTTGGAATGTGCACTTATCCCACTCTCTTATATGGTATAAGATCACATAAGACTCGAGGGTGACACACCCATTAGCATTCCATATACTGAGACATAATGATTTTGGCTTTGTAAAGTGTGAACGCGGCCAACAGGTATGTAATACGGCATTAAAAATTTGTTCAAGTATCGGCCAATTCATCACCTTCACTCAAATTATCAAGATTCTTTTTTGTGCAAAGCTTGCGACATGCACGTATTTCTGCGCTGGTGAGGCTAATTTGTAAAACTTTGTTTTAACCACTTAAGGTCCATTGTATAGCAGTTTTACTGCTACCGGGTGGCACCTGTGCGCCGGATCACTTATATATGCAATATCTCACAAAAGTGAGTACACCCCTCACATTTTTGTAAATATTTTATTCTATCTTTTCATGTGACAACACTGAAGAAATGACACTTTACTACAATGTAAAGTAGTGAGTGTACAGCTTGTATAACAGTGTAAATTTGCTGTCCCCTCAAAATAACTCAACAAACAGCCATTAATGTCTAAACCTCTGACAACAAAAGTGAGTACACCCCTAAGTGAAAATGTCCAAATTGGGCCCAAAGTGTGTGGCCACCATTATTTTCCAGCACTGCCTTAACCCTCTTGGGCATGGAGTTCACCAGAGCTTCACAGGTTGCCACTGGAGTCCTCTTTCACTCCTCCATGACAACATCACGGGGCTGGTGGATATTAGAGACCTTTCGCTCCTCCACCTTCCATTTGAGGATGCCCCACAGATCCTCAATAGGGTTCAGGTCTGGAGACCTGCTTGGCCATTCCATCACTTTTACCCTCAGCTTCTGAGGCAAAGCAGTGGTCATCTTGGAGGTGTTTGGGGTCGTTATCATGTTGAAATACTGCCAGTCTCTGAAGATTGGGGATCATGCTCTGCTTCAGTATGTCACAGTACATGTTGGCATTCATGGTTCCCTCAATGAACTGTAGCTTCCCAGTGCCGGCAGCACTCATGCAGCCCCAATACCATGACACTCCCACCACCTTGCTTGACTGTAGGCAAGACACACTTGTCTTTGTACTCCTCACCTGGTTGTCACCACACACGCTTGACACCATCTGAACCAAATACGTTTATCTTGGTCTCATCAGACCACAGGACATGGTTCCAGTAATCCATGTCCTTAGTCTGCTTGTCTTCAGCAAACTGTTTGTGGGCTTTCTTGTGCATCATTTGTAGAAGAGGCTTCCTTCCGGGATGACAGCCATGCAGACCAATTTGATGCAGTGTGCGGCGTATGGTCTGAGCACTGACAGGCTAACCCCCCCACCCCTTCAACCTCTGCAGCAATGCTGGCAGCACTCATACATCTATTTCCCAAAGACATCCTCTGAATATGACGCTGAGCACGTGCACTCAACTTCTTTGGTCGACCATGGCGAGGCCTGTTCAGAGTGTAACCTGTCCTGTTAAACTGCTGTATGGTCTTGGCCACCGTGCTGCAGCTCAGTTTCAGGATCTTGGCAATCTTATTATAGCCTAGGCCATCTTTATGTAGAGCAACAATTAGTGAGTTCTTTGCTATGAGATGCCATGTTGAACTTCCAGTGACCAGTATGAGAGAGTGAGAGCGATAACACCAAATTTAACACACCTGTTCCCCATTCACACCTGAGACCTTGTAACACTAACGAGTCACATGACACCGGGGAGGGAAAATGGCTAATCGGGTCCAATTTGGACATTTTCACTTAGGGGTGTACTCACTTTTGTTACCAGTGGTTTAGACATTAATGGCTGTGTGTTGAGTTATTTTGAGGGGACAGCAAATTTACATTGTTATACAAGCTGTACACTCACTACTTTACATTGTAGCAAAGTGTCATTTCTTCAGTGTTGTCACATGAAAAGATAGAATAAAATATTTACAAAAATGTAAGATGTGTACTCAATTTTGGGAGATACTGTACGTGACCCTACTCTTCTGGGTAGGTGGCACGCATGCCCGGCACTGGCGGCTGGCTTCCGCTGTGATTGCACACAGTGGAAGCCAATCGGCGGGTGCACGGTACATGATGTCCACCAGCATCCTAAATCGTTAGGCAGAGAGGCAGAACGGCCACCTGCCGGGGGGAAGGGATGGAATTTGCGTCCCTACAATAAATTCCATCTCTTCCCCTAGGAAAAGCACCACACAAAGTATAGTAAAACACAGGCTAAGGACACAGTTAACACTTTGATCGCCCCGATGTTAACCCCTTCCCAGCAAATTTCAAATGACATTCGTCAAGCCATCAAATGTACTGAAAATTTTTGTATGAATTTTCAATAGAAAATCTAGTAGTGTATACTCAGCCTAACCAGCTTATACTGCGGTAACGTGGCTTGTTCCCGCAAATCGCTGTCACTGTACATCGGTCGGGGAAATGGGTATTGTGGGCAGGAGCACCCACTACCCAGTGGGGGAGCCAATCAGCGAGTGGGGTGGACTCGATGTCCGCTGACCACCCGCGATCGTTCCCCGCAGAGATAGAACAGGGATCTGCCTGTGTAAACAAGGCAGATCCCCATTCTGTCAGGGGAGTTCACACAGATCCTGTCTTCTTGCCATGCAGAAAGAAGGATCTGTGTAATTCCCCAGTCACACAGTGCCCCATACGGTTAGAAACACCTCCCAGGGAACACATTTAACCCCTTGATCGCCCCTGATGTTAACCCCTTCCCTGCCAGTGTCATCAGTACAATAACAGTGCATATTTTCAGCAATGATCACTGTATTAATGTCACTGCTTCCCACAAAAGTGTCAAAAATGTCAGTTAGGTGTCCGATCTGTCCACCGCAACGTTGCAGTCCTGCTAAAAATCACAGATCACCGCCATTACTAGTAAAAATAAATATATAAAAATGCCATAAATCATGATGACTTTTGCGCAAACCAATAAATGTACGTTTATTGCAATTTTTTTACCAACAATATGTAGCAGAATACATATCGGCCTAAACTGATGAATAAATTATTTTTTTTTACATTTTTTTTGGAAATGTTTTATAGCAGAAAGTAAAAAATGTAGGGTTTTTTTTTTTCAAAATTGTCGTTCTTTTATTGTTTATATCGCAAAAAAATAAAAACTGCAGAGGTGATCAAATACCACCAAAAGAAAACTCTATTTGTGGAAAAAAAGGACATCAATTTTATTTAGGTACAATGTCGCGCGACCGGGCAATTGCCGGTTAAAAAGGCCTGGTCATTAAGGAGGAAATCCTTCTGGTCTTTAGGTGGTTAAAGTGGTTCTAAAGCCTTTTTGTTTACCTTAAAGTGGTTGTAAACCCTTACATATACCCAGCAAATAATTCTCCTTGCGTGATACGCAGAAATGAATCACATCCTCCTGCATAAGCTGTACCTGTTTATCTGCAGTCTTCTCTTCTCTCCGGTCATTCAAAGTGCTGAATTTTTAAAGCTTGTCTGAGGGTTCAGAAAAAAATGGGGCGGAGAACTGAAGTTACATTCAACAGAGCTCAGTGAAGAGAACTCTGAGAGCTGATTGGAGGGAAGAGACACACCCCCTTTCACACAGCAAACAGGAACAGAGCTGAGGCTGTTATTCAGCTGGAGGTCGCTTCCCTGTCACCTTTTCTCTCGTGGTGTCAGAAAAACTTGATAGAAATGACTCATGCTCATAGCAAAGGAATGAACCAGCAGACAGAGTTGACACTTAGCCTGGGTTCACTCTTGTGCGATGGGGGACCCGAAGACGGCATGTGATCCGCACAGGAATCGCACCGTATTTCTTTTAAAATCACATGCAATGTCTTTAAAGTATAAGTGTCATTAATTTAACATTGACACCCACAGCAGATCACATGAACACTGCAGGATTTCAACACGGTGTGGGAAACGCACAGGATTCGCTACGTTTCCTGCATCGTATCAGTGTGAACCTAGGGATGGTGCTCTTAATTAAAACAAATGCACACTATAGAGAGATATGCCTTGTTCATATTTCATATCTGAGGTTTACAATCAATTTAATGTATGTACCACTGTATTTTGACAGCCCGGGCTACTGTCAGAATACACTGATCAGCATTAGATCGACATCTGTCAAGTGGGAACGGCCATAGATGGATCGAAATTCGGCCAGTTCCTGCTAAACCAGTCAAATTTCAATCCAGCTATGGCCAGCTTTGTTTTACCTATACATTGGGGATGACTAAAACTAGAGAGTGAAAAATCTGGTACAGCTCTGCATAGAAACCAATCAGCTTCCAGCTTTTATTATCAAAGTTTAAGTTAGAAGCTGATTGGCTACCATGCACAGCTGCACTGGATTTTGCACTAGCCAGTTTTAGTAAATCAACCCAACTGTTTCAGCATTCTAAGTGAGGCAAATCAAGGAATATTCTTTACGAAAGGGAGGTAATTTAAATATATATCTTAATAGCCACAAAGAATATAAATCAAATTTGTGTGCACTAAATTCCTTTGCAAACTGTAATATGACCTTGTAAAAGTAGCAGTGACATCATCACTGTGCTGTGCATAGCCTGTGCAGAGTTCAGAGCTGCGGGGGAGCCCAGCAGGCTCCACCTACTTCAGGCGTCCCTAAGAAAACTACAGTTGGGGGCGGAGACAAGACCAGTCACCCTGCACAAGGAGAGAGAGCAGCAGTGAGCGGTCTTTATTACAGGAAAAGTCTCACACTGGATTACTGCACAGAACTGGAAGAAATACACAAAGTGCTTCAAGATTCAAGGAAGGATACACAAAACAAGTGCATTTAGACAATATTTCCTTATCCTGGATTTCAGCTTTATTAAAGTAAGGCTTTTGAAATCAGACTTCCCCTGGGATTCAGCCATACAGTGATTCACACTCACACTCACTCTGTGTCAGTCACTCAGGATAAGTGAGACTTTGTGATGCCTTGAATCACACTGCTACACAGACTTTTCCGTAAGCTCTCAATATATATTGCTCAATATTCCTCACTGTCACAACAGACTTGTCCCAATTATTTGGTTAAAAATCCAAAAGGGATCGACTTAAAGGAAAAGTGTAGATAATTTATAGTGTGGAGTTAAAGTTGCCTGAAATGGCTTTATGATGTGAGGTTCATTTTTTATGTTTGCCCTTCCGTATTTTTTTATTAAATACAGAGATATGTAAATTAGCCACTAGAGGGAACTCTCACTGGAGCAGTGTTATCACTCTGCACCCTGCTTCAGGATTCACTCACACGGACCCTAAAACCTATAGTCCATGAATGTTTATGCGGCAGGTGCTGCGTATGGGTAGCCCATTCAAGCCTATGGTGACGCAGCGGTTGCACGAAAACAGACGCCAGTCCCAATTTCGCAGGCGAGCGGGTGTGTCTGCGCATTGTCTGCATTCAGGGCTGCTCATCCCCAAGCCTGTCAAACTAGGACAAGCGGTTGTATTCATGCAGATGGGACCCATGACACATAAAAACATGGCCCATTAACAGGCTATGGGTCTCAGCAGCTGTGTGATTGAGGCCCAAATTGGACTATTTGGTAACTTTACGGATCTGCAAGAATAAACATTATCACAATATACAGCAACAGTATCATTCTCAGAAAACCTCCATCTTCTATCACAATAAACCCGTCCTTGAGCTCCAGTCCAGTGACTTTGCCTAGGCTGAGATGATGTCATCAGTCTGCTGCAGACACCAGGAAGCATTTACTTAGTCTTCTCGTCCCCAGCGATCAGACAGCAACACTGTAAGGATCTTGGTCAGTGGGCTTGTGTTGATGGCATCGGTTTAACATTCTGAGGTTATTTAGAATTCATTGACAGGTGCATATGACCTGCATCTTATCTCCTTCTGACCTGCATTTGAGCTTCTTCAAGTGGGTTTGCATTCCCATAGACATATATGGGAATGCAAAACCTATTTAACCACTTCAATACTGGGCACTTTTACCCCCTTCTTGCCCAGGCCAATGTTCAGCTTTCAGCGCGGTCACACTTTGAATGACAATTGTGCGGTCATGCTACACTGTACCCATATGAAATTTATTATCATTTTTGTTCACACAAATAGAGCTTTCTTTTGGTGGTATTTAATCAAAGCTGGGTTTTTTATTTTTTGGTAAAAAAAATTAAAAAAGGCCGCACAGTTTGAAAACAAACAACGTTTTTGTTAGTTTCTGTCAGAAAATTTTGTAAAAAAGTAATTTTTCTCCTTCACTGATGTGTGCTTATGAGGCTGCACTGATGGGCACTGATGAGAGAGTACTGAAGGGCACTGGTGAGGTGGCACTGATGGGCAGGCACTGATGGACACTGAAAGGCAGCACTGACTTGCATCACTGATGGGCACAGGATGGGCTCACTGATGGACACAGACTGTCATCACTGCTGGGCACTGTTGGGCCTGCACTGATAATCAGGGCACTAGAAATGCGGCAGATTGGCTTTCCTCTCCTCACACTCTGTCAGTGTGAGGCAAGGAGAGCCTACAGCTGGCGTTTCCTTGTTAACATGTGATCAGCTGTGATTGTGCACATCTGATCACATGGGTAAAGAGGCGCGTTATCGGCTCTTGACTGAGATTGGGGTCAGCCTGTGACTGGCGCGCAAGCGCGGTGAGACAGGCGATGTCATGTGACATCATCCCAGAACAACGGAGGATCCTTCCTGCCGTCATTTGTCTATACAGCAGGTGGGGGGTAGTTAATGTGATCAAAACCCCATTGGGGCAGGCCTCTAGGCCACTTTCACACTAGTGGAGTTTGCCCACTTAGCACGGGATCTCTCTGCTGATCACTGCTGAGCAGGCAGATGACAGGTCCGTGTCCACTACACTAATGCAGAGAGGACACGGACACAGCCTGCTGTTCTCTATGGGGCTGTCGGATGGGAACAGACAGGTGGTCCATTTATAAACGACTGTCATCCAATCTGGCAGATGGATGAGGAACAGATCCCTATCCGTTTTTAGCAGACGTGATCGGATTGAATGTCGGCGGGTGTCAGTGAACACATGTGTGCTAACATCCACCAATCTATAGACAGCAATGGATGGTCCTATGCAAGGCGGACCAAGTGGGGGGCGGGCCGCCCCAGGTGCCACACTTTGGGGGGGGGTCTTCAGTCACAGTGTGGCATCTGTGGGGTGCACTCCTGCTCTGCACATCTCGAGGGCGGCAAGAGCCCTCAGCCCTGGCTGCTCTCTCTTTTTTTTTTAGGTGGATTGGAACACCCGCTGGAACACCCCCTCAGCGCCGCAGTGGTATGGTCTGTCTGCGTGCGTCCGTCTGTGACAGCCGCTCTAATGTCTGTCACTGAACTGACTGTTCCGCGCTTCCTTCTTCTGCTCCGCCTCCACCCACCCACCACTGCTGCGCTGTAAAGCGGCCCGCCATGTGAGTACTGTAGTGTAGTTTGTTTGGAATGTTCTCAGTCTGCCCGGCGTTTCTAGGTAGACAGTGCCCTGCCAGTGGTGTCCTCCTCCCGTCCTCTCGCTAGGCTAGCTGCCGAGTGCCGACCGGCCTGTGGCTGAGCTGGGCCCAGGCCAGTGCACGTGGGGGCGGGGGGGGGTTGTTAGTGGTGGTGATGATGTTGCTGCTGCTGCATTGAAATGCATGGCATTGGCAGCACTGGCAGTGTGTGTCCTCCTCGCCTGAAAAGAGTTTGTGAAGCCAGGAGTGTGTTTCCAGTCACTTGGCTGCTGATGCTCAGAGCTGGTGAGTGAGATGATTAGGTGATTTAAAAATCTCCAACTACTTGAACAATTTCTTCTCATGGCATGAGGTTAAAAGAGCATTCTTCTTGACTTGACCCTAAGAAATCACAATGTTATTAATACATTTTCTTTTTGTCATTTGGACCTTTAGCCTGGTTTCAGATTAATGTGATCCTCAGAGATCGCATGTGATTCGCACTCGCACTGCAAGTGCCGATCACATGCGATCTCTGAGCAGTGCGAGTTCGGCCATACACTTGTATGGCTGTGCTTACATTACATTCGCAAAAAAAGGTACATGTACCTTTTTTTTCCCCGTACTAGAATCGCATCGCATGGGTGTTCTCACCCATGCGATCTGATTCATGTGCGAGTGCACAGTTCGCACTGCGATCTGTGAAGAAAACTGGGGGTGTCATTAGCTTTGTAATGACACCCGCCAGCGGTACGCAGAAGGCAGTGTGATTGGACTGTGAGAGTGATGCGGGAACCAGCTCTATAATCATGCCGGTTCCTGCATCGCACATATCTGAGGGCTTATGTGGGTGTTTTTACAGTTTTTTTTGGGGGGGGGTGCCAGATATAGGATCCACCCCGGGTGCCAAATGCTCTAGGTACACCCCTGATCCTATGGGGTCCACCTGAAAAACTGACTTCTGAACCCAATCAGTCCGTTAGTATGAAAGGGGCCTTACTTTGCAGCAAGGTGAGAACCTTCAGCAGGGGCTGATCTTTGTCAGACATTTGTGAACCCAGCCAAGCACTGCACAGACACCAGGATTTACAGCAATGTGTCATCTCTGAGCCCGCATTGCAGTCCAGGAAGTAGATGGTGACACTGGATATTACCTTATAAATGTAGCAGTGACATCATCACTGTGCTGTACATAGCCTGTGCAGAGTGTAGAGCTGTGGGAGGGGCCCAGCAGCTCCAACCACTACAGGTTGCCTGCAGAAAACTACAGGAGGGGGCGGAGACAAGACCAGACATCCTGCACAAGGAGAGGGAGCAGCAGTGAGCGGTCTTTATTACAGGAAATGTTGCATGCTGGATTACTGCACAAATCCGGAAGAAAGCACACCGAGATTCAAAGAAGATTACACGTGATGAATGGATTTACAATATTTGCTTCTCCCGGAGTTCAGCTTTAAAGACCAGTAAAAGATCACTGATTGATTTTTATTACTGCCTGGAGCGGCTTTTACTGCAGAACAGAAATAGATGAGATTTTCCAAAACATAATCATTGAACTTTCTCTCCCCTGATGGAGCTCTACTGAGAGATGAGCCGACTTGTTCTAAAAACAGAAACTTCGTGATGTTCCTCCGGATAATTTTTGTCACGTCTCTGAAGATGATTCCGCTACAGAACGGCAGCGCTGGCCTTTGCAGGAGACATGAAATCTTGCTCACCGTGACAATATCACAAAGCTGTAAGGAGATCCATAAGTTTGACAAGGCAAGGAAGCTTCCGCTCTGCTGATTTTGCTTTAGATAAAGTAACAGGTTCACTTTATTGCCAGTCCTATCAGCTCCTTATACTCAGATTTTCATAGCTGCTTCATCACTTTACACCCATAAAAATCAAGAAAGTAAGACATTTACACAGAAATAAGGACCATCTCTCCACTACCATATAACTGGCCTGTGTCCAAGGCCCGCTGCTGTCAGCTGGGAGTAGGGGGGGAGTGAATCAGCAGTTCCTCCATAATCCAAAATACTGGGTATTTGGCTTTGCATACCCAGTGATTCAGGGGCTGGCTCCTAAAGGAATATGTTACTGTGCTTGCTGTGCTGTCTTTTAAGCTTACCAATAGGGCTCTGTGAGTCCTGTGTCATGTATTAAATGTTTATTTGTAAAACAAAATACACTATATTGCCAAAAAGTATTGGGACTAGAGTTGAGCAAACTTCTAGAAGTCTGGGTTCTGCTGGTTCGGCCGAACTTCGGGACAAAGTCCGGGTTCGGGTCCGGACAGAACCCGAACTTTGTCCCGGACCCCGAACCCCATTGAAATCAATGGGGACCCGAACTTTTAGGCACAAAAATGGCTGTAAAATAGTCCTGGAAAGTCCTAGAGGTCTACAAAAGGAAGGAAATGGGGGTAAGGGTGGGACAAGTGACCTACAAAGAAATGGGGACAGGGAAATAACTTTAAATATTTAAAAAAAAATAAAAACATAAAAAAAGCAAAAATGGAGGTGAATGCGGATCATCTTCATACTGGGTCTGAAAAGTATTAATTAACGGTAGAGGCCATATAACTGTTCTAAAATCATCTTCAAACTGTGTCAAAAAAGTATAAATAAGCCGAGAGAACCCATATCACTGTTCTGCAAACATCTGGAAAATGTGTGTGTTTTTAAATATAACCGTGAATAACTGAACATCTGTTCTGCACACATCTGTAAAGTCTGTGTGTCACTTTTAATATAGCCGCTAATAACTGAACATCTGTTCTGCACACATCTGTAAAGTCTGTGTGTCACTTTAAATATAGCCGGGAATAACTGAACATCTGTTCTGCACACATCTGGAATGTGTGTGTGAAACTACAGCATAGAGAAGAACAGGTATATGGTTTCGCTCTGCTATAGTTTCAAACCCAGTTTGCAGATGTTTGCAGAACAGTGATATGATATCACTGTTCTGCAAACATCTGCAAACTGGGTTTAAAACTATAGCAGAGCGAAACCATATACTTGTTCTTCTCTATGCTGTAGTTTCACACACACATTCCAGATGTGTGCAGAACAGATGTTCAGTTATTCCCGGCT
>BLSH010452010.1:209429-219498 GCA_018402905.1 Glandirana rugosa
AAGATTCACGTACCATAACTTCACCAATTGGTGGAGGGTGGGTCAGTGACATATATATGTCGGCCCACCCTCGAAGGGACAAGACTGTCCTGCACATAGTAATACTAGTGTCCTAGGTCGGCTCGTCTCTAACCCTATGCCCGCGTCACTTACCGGGAGGGCTAGTACACTGCCGACACAGGTTAGTGTCGGCAGTGTAACATTTGTCTCTTCCTGCAGAGACACTGTCAAGAGGGGGGCGGCTCGAGTCACGCTCGAGTCACGCCCCCCCCCTCCCCCCTTCGAGACACTGTCATGTATGTGGACAGGGGTATCAGTGGTGCTTGGTGCACTGTGTGGGGGGGCGATCTCATCATCATCATGCAGAGAGCTGTCACATAGCTGCAGCTTCCCCCCTCCCCCCCCCGCACTGAGCTCGCACTGAGCTCGGCGGGGGGAGAACTGTCACAGAGACGTCCTTCTCTGTTTACAATGTGACGGCTGTGATTGGACACAGCCGTCACATGATCGGGAGGGCCATTCACTGCGCCCGTATCCCAATCTCTGCTCGGCTGGATCCTGTGATCATAATGATACACGTCCTGTCAGAACAGGGAAGCTCCCACCCGGCTGTATATATACAGTGACTGGGTGGGAGGTGGTTAACCACTTCAATACCATGCACTTAGAACACTTCCTGCCCAAACCAATTTTCAGTTTTCAGTGCTGTTGCGATTCGAATGAGAATTGCGCGGTCGTGCTACGTTGCACCCAAACAAAATTTTTATCATTTTGTTCCCACAAATAGAGCTTTCTTTTGGTGGTATTTGATCACCCCTGCGGTTTTTATTTTTTGCGCTATAACAAAAAAAAGACCGAAAATTTTGGGAAAAAAAACATTTTTCTTTGTTTCTGTAACAAAAATTTGTATAAAGTACATTTTCTCCTTCACTGACGGGCACTGATGAGGCTACACTGACGGGCACTGATGAGGCAGCACAGATTGGCACTGATGAGGTGGCACTGATAAGGTTGCACTGATGATGGGGCAAATATGCAGCACTGATGGGCGGCACTGACAAGCAACACTGACGGGCACTGATACGTGGCACTGATATGCGGCACTGATGGACACTCCTAGGCGGCACTGATAAGTGGCACTGATGGGCACTGATAGGGGGCACTGAGAGGTGGCACAGGTGGGCACTGAGAGGTGGCACAGGTGGGCACTGATAGGTGGGCACAGGTGGGCACTTATAGGTGGCAGTGGTGGGCACTGGTGCAACAAGCACTGTTAGGGATGGCACTGGCAGGCATCATACATGGGCACAGTGCCATCCCTACAGTGCATAATATTGCCCTTACCTGGTGGTCTAGTGGGGGCTCCCTGGTGGTCCTGGGCGGCCTCTGTGCGCCTTCCCTGGTGGTCCTGGGCGGCCTCATTGTGTTGTCCGGGAGGGGGGCTTCCTGGTGGTCCTGATCCGGCTCCGTGGTGGTACAGTGGGGGTGATCCTGAGGGTGGCTGCGCTGATAAATGTTCAGCGCAGCCCCCCCCTGTCAGGAGAGCAGCCGATCGGCTCTCCGCTGCTCAGGTCTGCAGACCTGAGCAGAGGAAAAGCCGATAAACGGCTCTTCCTATTTACACTGTGATCAGCCATGATTGGTCACGGCTGATCACATGGTAAAAGGCTTCGGATCGAAGCCTTTTACCTCGGTCGGTAATGCGGTGGGTCAGACTGACCCACGGCACCACCGATCGCCACGATGCACGCCCCCAGGGGCGCGCGATCGCGGATTATCCTGAGGACGTCAATAGACGTCCAGTCAGGATAATGAGCCGCCCGCCCGGACGTCATTTGTCAATGCGCCGGGCGGGAAGTGGTTAAAGACTCCGTGGACTCCCACTGCCACTGGGTCCCTTGAGCTTTACACAGCCAACCACTATGTCTTTCGAATGCCACCCACACTGACCTGCTGGGTCCCTTACTCAGCTCTTCAGTCAGCCTGCTGAACTCTCTTGCAAGCATCACCCCCACTATCCTGCTGGGTTCCTAGCTTGACTCTGCTGAGACTTTCCCAACTTCTTCACCATCCCCGGTTAGTGAAAAAGGCTGCTCTGGTACTCTCTCAGACTCTGAACTCTGGTCTCTGATAACAGAGGGCGACAGTTTCCCCTTTACCTCTGACACTGGTTCATGCTTTGCCTCCGGCGACAGGAATAGTTGTCCTTCGTTAGCAACTCTGTCCCTTCACCTACGACAAAGAGGGGTTCTCCAGCCGGCAGAACCCGTGTACCTTGGTTAGGCTTCCGACATAAAACCCCAACCCTACGCTGCCCCTTCTTGTCCTGGGTAAGCCTCAGACTACCTAGCAACCAGGGAGGCTCCCGGTTAGGCCTCAGGCTTCTGGCCTAGCAGCCGGGAGTCTTAAACACATGGGGACACTGTCATGTATGTGGACAGGGGTATCAGTGGTGCTTGGTGCACTGTGTGGGGGGGGGCAATCTGTGAGAGCTCTCTGCATGAAATCATCATCATACAGAGAGCTGTCACATAGCTGCAGCTTCCCCCCCAAGCACTGAGCTCTCACTGAGCTTGGCAGGGGGAGAACTGTATCATTCCATTTCATTACACATAACCTAATTTCTGAACTTATTTGTTTTGGAGTCTTTGTATGTATGGATTGCATGGATTGTTGCCCATTATGAAAATCACATTATATCCACTACCATCCAAACAGTAGGGGGAAGTATATATATTATTTGATACAGTAATGAAGACAAGTAGATGGACGTGTTTCATTAAACGGGGAGCTTCTTCAGGATCCACTTTTCTGTCTTCAAAGCAATGTGTGGTAGCTGACAGAATAAGATACAATATTAAAATTTCAAAATTAGTACAAACAAATATAAATATTCCCCAAAAGGGTATACATATCAAAGCTATAACAATACATATAAACAAAAGAAAGGAACGAGAGGCAAAAGTGAGAAAAAAAAAACAAAAAAAGAAAAAACATCACCCACATTGGCCTCACAAGGGACCAGGGGTAACACTGCAGGGGGACCAAAAGGAGGGAAAACCTGACCTGATAACTCCCCAACTTATCTTCATGGCAAAGTGCATACCAATGATAATATATAGGTATCAAACTGTCAAAATCTGTGCCAGATGGATAACATATCTATGAATCAAACATATATATCCCACCAGTTCTCACATGTTGGCCTAACATACAAAAGAAAATATATAGAATAATATCACTAATTACATATCCAAATACTATAGCTCCCTAGAGGCCAACAAACAAAAAATAATCCTAAAATTATTTTAAAAAAACCAACGTTGATGGTACCACTTCACTGGAAACTCCCCCCAATATCAGATATGTAATTAATGGAGTATTCTGTATCGCTGGCCAGGTATACCTCTGGCTTATTCCACACTACTGTACAGAAAACATCAAGCCATTTACATCGGTCTCTCTACCAGAGGAGCTTACACTTTAATATTTCCCCACAGTCATCCTATTATTATTATACATTTATATAGCTGTCACATATTTTCCAGTGCTGTACAGAGAACACTAAGCCATTAATGTTGGTTTCTACACCAGAGTATCTTATGCTCTAATGTCCCAACACAGTCACTCTTGGATTATTAGTGATTAATTGCTACCATGTGCTTATCTCTATTGTTCCCTATGGGTACAGATTAATCACTTATTGCTTACAGTTATTTATCATTTTAGTAATACGATCACTCTAAGAAAATTCTCCCAGGTGCGCAAGAGCGTTACTGGTAAATGTTACTAACAAAGCCATCTCTATAAATACGTAAAAAAATAAATACATTTTAACTATGCAAGACCGGCGGTGCCCCTTTAACACAATCCCCTGCTTCTAAATAAGAGCGGGGTTCTTCTTGAACCCAACAGCTTCACACCAGCTTACATATACAGCGGCGAAAGAGTTAACATCTCCGCAGCACAGACGCCATTGCTGGAAGATGAGCATCCTGTGCTTAGAGCATTACTGATAAATGTTACTATCAATGCATCTCTATAAATGCGTAAAAAAATTAAATACAATGTAACTGTATGCAAAACCATTGCGGCGGTGCCCCTTTGACACAATCCCCTGCTTCGAATTAAGAGTAGGGTTTTTCAACAGCATCACGCCAGCTTATATATACAGTGGCGTAGGAGTTAACGTCTCCACAGCGCAGACGCCATTTCTGGAAGATGAGCATCTTGTGCCGAGACAAGTTGTACTACGCCGTCCTAGTACTGCATTCGCCTCTATTTATAGATTTATTCATTCTGTGACAAGGCAGGCGGGACGGCATTCTATCTAGAAAATGCATTGTAGCAGATTAACAGAAAGAGGGGGGGCATCTGCATCAATGAGGGTGGTAGGCACCGCCGGAGCTCCGATAGGTCTGGTAACATTGGCCAAGCCCATCCTGGTATGCCCAGGACCATGGTGTCTGTTTCTGAGAGTAGAGATGGACAGACACAGAGCACTTCTCTCAACACAAAAGCCGCCCTGTCATTTCCATGTCAGAGGTGAGAGACGGATGGCGAAAATCGATGTTTACTAATGAGTGATGGTTGCTTTGTTCCAGGCGCGCTGTCACTGAGAGCTGTCAGTCACTTTGTAATTCATGCTTGAAGAGACTGCATTTCCCTGCAGCTGGAGGCCATTGACGCAGGGCTGGAATTTTTTTCAACTTCAGCCTTTCTACTAGAGATAAAAAGGAATAATTTATAACATTAATTAAAGCAGTATTAAACCCAAAAGCAAATACAGTAAAACCTTGGATTGCGAGCATAATTTGTTCCGGAAACATGCTTGTAATCCAAAGCACTTGTATATCAAAGCGAAATTCCCCATAAGAAATAATGGAAACTCAGATGATTCATTCCACAACCATTTATTCATAAGTCTTTTAGTTACTAGTCCATATAAAAAGACTATAGCAATGTGATAGGTTGTGTAACCATAAAATGTCCATCAACAAATGGCAGCCTCCACAGGGGGATTAGAAGCAAAATCCAGCAGGAGCTATAGAGTATAAAAGAGAAGCAAGGTGCCTCTAAGTGTAGCAACATGGTTACATTTAATGAAGGTACAACATTTAGCAACTCAGATGGCTGATGTTTAAAAGATGCACATCTAAGTATGCAGGCATCCAGGGTAAAGCTGTCCACATAGACCATCCTCCGCATCGCTGGCTCTCACCGCTGTCAGTCTGTTGTATATCAAGACATCGTTTGTATATCAAGTCAAAATTAATCTTAAAATTTAGCTTGTTTTGCAAAACGCTCTTAAGCCAAGATTTTACTGTATTAATTATAATGCAGCTTACCTATTCTTAAATGTGATGGCTGTATTTATTTTCTTTTTTTGGTTTTCTTGCTGGCTGGCGATCCAGACAGTAAGTCTGTTTTTTCCCAGAAGAACAAGCTCTCCTGCAGATGTGTCATTGTAGGGATGAGACAAACCACTGGCTTACAATGATCAGCTTTTATTTATTTACGTAAAACCTTTATCCCAAAAGGAAAAAATAACTGCTGTAACTGTGTATAAAGTAAATTTGGCTTCAATTTGTTTAGTATATTTAAATCTGCTAGTACATCAAACACCCCCCTCCCCCTAGACTGAAAATACTGTTGTCCAGTGGCGGCTGGTGGTTTTTTTCTTTTAGAGGGGGCAAACATAAACCCCCCCCCCCCTGGGAGGAGGGTCATGACATCAAAGCCCCACACTGGCAGCTTTCTTCCTTCCTCCTCCTGTGGATCATGGTGGCTTCCTCCGTGCATCTCCCTCCTCCTCCTAGGCGTCCAATAGGATCGCTGCTCTGAATATAACATAAACACCCTTCAAAAAATATATATGCAGTATATAGTGATATTTTGGGGGGTTCACTCAAGGTGTAGTACTTTCCAGTTCAGTTCAGCCAGGAAATATGTTTCCGGGCTTGTTGGTCGACATATATATATATATATATATATATATATATAGTTCCTGCCTGCGTTATAGCCGAAGGATGGCTACAAAATGGCTCTCCAGTTCTGGGAGGACGTTCATGGACAGCATCCCAAGTGCACGCCTCCCACGTGCCCCCTGGGGTGTACAGTGGGCACACTCTGTGACCGCTGTGTCCAAAGGATCACAGCAGCCCTTTACCATGTGATCAGCTACAGTATCTCACAAAAGTAAGTATACCCCTCACATTTTTGTAAATATTTTATTATATATTTTTATGTGACAACACTGAAGAAATGACACTTTGCTGCAATGTAAAGTAGTGAGTGGCAGCTTGTATAACAGTGTAAATTTGCTGTCCCCTCAAAATAACTCAACACACAACCATTAATGTCTAAACAGCTGGCAACAAAAGTGAGTACACCCCTAAGTGAAAATGTCCAAATTGGGCCCAATTAGCTATTTTCCCTCTCTGGTGTCATGTGACTCGTTAGTGTTACAAGCTCTCGGGTGTGAATGAGGAGCAGGTGTGTTAAATTTGGTGTTATCGCTCTCACTCTCTCATACTGGTCACTGGAAGTTCAACATGGCACCTCATGGCAAAGGATTCTTTCCGAGGATATGAAAAAAAGAATTGTTGCTCTACATAAAGATGGCCTAGGCTATAAGAAGATTACCAAGACCCTGAAACTGAGCTGCAGCACAGTGGCCAAGACCATACAGCGGTTCAACAGGACAGGTTCCACTCAGAACAGGCCTCGCCACGGTCAACCAAAGAAGTTGAGTGCATGTGCTCAGCGTCATATCCAGAGGTTGTCTTTGGGAAATAGACATATGTGTGCTGCCAGCATTGCTGCAGAGGTTGAAGGGGAGAGGGGTCAGCCTGTCAATGCTCAGACCATAAGTCGCACACTGCATCAAATTGGCCTGCATGGCTGTCGTCCCAGAAGGAAGCCTCTTCTAAAGATGATGCACAAGAAAGCCTGCAAACAGTTTGCTGAAAACAAGCAGACTAAGGACATGGATTACCGGTACCATGTCCTGTGGTCTGATGAGACCAAGATAAACTTATTTGGTTCAGATGGTGTCAAGCGTGTGTGGCAGCAACCAGATGAGGAATGCAAAGACAAGTGTGTTTTGCCTACAGTCAAGCATGGTGGTGGGAGTGTCATGGTATTCGGGCTGCATGAGTGCTGCCGGCACTGGGGAACTACAGTTCATTGAGGGAACCACGAATGCCAACATGTACTGTGACCTACTGAAGCAGAGCATGATCCCCTCCCTTTGGAAACGGGGCTGCAGGGCAGTATTCCAGCATGATAACGACCCCAAACATACCTCCAAGATGACCACTGCCTTTCTAAAGAAGCTGAGGGTACAGGTGATGGACTGGCCAAGCATGTCTCCAGACCTAAACCCTATTCAGCATCTGTGGGACACCTCAAATGGAAGGTGGAGGAGCACAAGGTCTCTAACATCCACCATCTCCATGATGTGGTCATGGAGGAGTGGAAGAGGACTCCAGTGGCAACCTGTGAAGCTCTGGTGAGCTCCATGCCCAAGAGGGTTAAGGCGGTGCTGGAAACGAATGGTGGCCACACAAAATATTGACAGTTTGGGCCAAATTTGGGCATTTTCACTTAGGGGTGTACTCACTTTTGTTGCCAGTGGTTTAGACATTAATGGCTGTGTGTTGAGTTATTTTGAGGGGACAGCAAATTTACACTGTTATACAAGCTGTACACTCACTACTTTACATTGAAGCAAAGTGTAATTTCTTCAGTGTTGTCACATGAAAAAATATAATAAAATATTTACAAAAAAGAGAGGGGTGTACTCACTTTTGTGAGATACTGTATGTCCAATCACAGCTGGTCACATGTAAACAGACTTGCAAACAGACTTATCAGTGCAGTGCCATCAGTGCCAATCAGTGCCCATCAGTGCAGCCTTCTCAGTGCCTCCTCAGCAGTGCCCATCCGTTTTTTTTTTTTTTGTTTGTTTTTTTAGCAAAAATAAAAACCCAGTGGAGATTTAGTACCATCAAAAGAAAGTTCTCTCTGTCTCAAAAAAAATTGCTAAAAATGTCATTTGGGTACAGTGTTGCATGACCATTTAATTTGTAATTCAAAGTGGGACAGCGCGGAAAGCTGAAAATCTGCCTGGGCAGAAAGGGGGTAACCAGAAGTGGTTAAATCAGCTGAGTATGTCCCAGGTGCATCAAAACAAAAGGTGTTCAGTACCTTTACAGTTCGTTTTGCTGAGACTTGTAGCTCTGCAGTTTCTTCAAAATCCACAGGCCACCTAGCGAGACATCCAGCATTTTGAACATTTTAAACATAATTTCTTTAACAATCCACACAGTGCACTGATCCCCCCCTTGGCTAGGTAATTTGAAGTGGGTCAATAGCAGAGCAAGATATGTAATGCAGTGACGGTGATGTCACGCTGTAATTACTATAACACCGTAACAGGCGCGTTCTAGGACAATCAGCCATAATCGCTTTTCTATGACCGTGCAACTGTCAGGATGACTCAGCCAGCTCTTCTCTTGTATTTTAGGTGAAACAAACTGAGGCCGGCTTCAGAACCATATCTTTTGTTGGGATTTCTCCTTCTGTAGAGGGCATATAAACCGTGTGCGTCATCCACAATCACTTGCAATCAGAAGGGTCTTACGTACAGGAGCCAGTGGAAACTATCAGGGGTTGTACCCACCAATCAAACTGCAGCTAACACTTTTCAGGTACATAGAAACAGACTGAGGCTATGTGGTGCCCTGTCCAAAAATTTTAATTCCCCTCCCCTGCCCAAGTACAGGTTTTAACATTTATATACAACCCCCCCCCCCGCTGCAGGAAGAGGGGTTAATTCTGCTGCTGCACCCAGGGCCACTGATAGGGGGGACCACCAGTCCTCCTGGAGAGGGCCAGGGTACACAGGGGGGACTGAACAGCAGGAGGAATCAGTATGGTCGGGCAGAGGGGCAATTACAGGAACAATGGCCAGTGTCTCTCCCTGCAGCAGCTGAAAGCCGGTTTCTCTCCCTCCAACTTTCAGCTGCTGCAGGGAGAGACACAGGGCATCATTCCTGCAATTGCTTCCCCCCCCCGCACCTATCCCCCTCCCTGTTCTGCCTACTTCTGATCCCCCGTGTGTCCCCCTGTCACTGTGCACGTCCGTGGCACTGCCAACTTCTCTGTCTTTTAAAAAAACAATTTTTAAACCATACATTTTTTTTAAAAGAAATGTAAAAAACAAATATAAAAGGGCTAATTTACACAGGTTCTCTGTTTGTGTATGTCTGCTAATGATGATTTTAATGTATTTTTTGTGAAAACATTGTTTTGATATATTGGGGGGGCCTGCCAGGTAGGCTGTACGGGACCCTGTGATTTCTAACAGCAGCCCTGGCTGCACCTGTCATAGGCACTCGTCAAGAGTGCTGACTATGTACGCCCTTTCCACTACACTCCATTCACGGAAGCTGTACTATAGCTTCCAGCAATAAAAAGCGACCTATGAATGGAGGAGTTTAGATTCAAAGCTGATGAGGGAGGGCTCAATTTGGGCACCACATTCCATGAGGTCCACTCTGTGCTTCCCTCTAGGTGTGGTGCATAGGGCCCCTGAAGTCAGAGGTGGTCCCTTTTGGGGTTGGACCCTTGGGCTTTCTGGTTTAGCCATGTGGGCAATTAGAGAAGGTAGGCTTGCTCTCCCAGAATCACAAAGCATAGATACTGGTGATGATATGGATTATTGTTATATCTATTATGTGTACATTTTGTACAGTTTGCAGTCATTATTTTTAGACATTTGTTTACAAGTCAAAATCAGTATTTCTCTTCCGTTCACTGACAGACGCAGCCCTTCATTGACAAGTGGGTTTATGCACATCCTACCAGGAGGAGACTAGGCAAATAGAAAAAAAGCAAGCTGACCTCTCCCAGGGGGCCGTCCTCACTCCAGCATATAACCCCCCTGCTCTGTATAGCATATCAGTTTTATTATGCCTAGTGCAAGGAGTTAGACCTGGTTCCCTGCTGGGACCTGCAGTTCCACAGATTGTTTCTTCTTTGGGCTTTTCAAGCTATCTGATAG
>BLSH010452010.1:294389-305993 GCA_018402905.1 Glandirana rugosa
AGACATGAGGGTCGTCCCGGCCGCGGTGGTATTCCGGCGAGTCCGCACCCCCCCCCCCCCTGTGTAAAGATCAGACCTCAGATCAGCGCGGATTGTGCCTAGCGATGCCTCTCCTCCTCCTCGGCTCCTCCCGTCTGTTTCTAGTGACACATTACAGCCGAGGAGGAGGAGACTTCGCTCTATGAAAGGCGGGCGGTGGGCAGGCAGAAATGGCGGTGGAGGGGGGAGAGCAGAGATCACAGCATGGTGTGGGACACCAAACACACCGCACAGGCTGCAGGGCGGGTGGCACTGGTGCCCACACCAGCGCGCCTCTGCCGGGCAAGTGACTGGAGCCAAGTGTCGGAACTTGCTCCGACACTTGGCTCCGCTCCAGGATTCGCAGGGGCTCGGGGGTTTTGCCGCCCTCACCACTCTGGCGCCCCCAGGCAGCCGCCTGAGCGGCCTTATGGTGGCGCCGGCCCTGCTGGGAGTACAGATAATTTCAAAAAACTATTAGTTGCGCACCTAAGGGACCACAACATTGAGGGATATACAATGTAATACTGACATAAAAACACACACATAGGTTGGACTTGATGGACTTATGTCTTTTTTCAACCTCGCTGACTATGTAACTATGATGCAGCATCAGTCCGATGCTGCATCTGGCCCCTCTACACTGAGAACTGAGCAATCAAACACCGCCGATCGCTCGCTTCTGACAACTCCATGAGCAGAGTTGCTGACTGTCAGTCACAGCTCTCTCTGCTCTGCCCCCTTCCCGCTCACTGGAGTGCAGGGCTGTGGAGTCGGCGGGAGCGCCCAGCTCAGCCTCTCAGTGACTCATTGAGAGGCTGAGACGAGTGTCGGTCCAGGGATCTGGCCACATCCCGACTCCATGGTCGTGATGATGATGCTGAGCCTGGACCGACTCTATGACTTCAACAGAGAGTGGACTTAAGCCCGCTCTCTGCTGAAAATGAGTCACAAGAGTGCAAAACGAAATGCACTCCTGTGATCCACACAAGCTTTGGCTATGCTTGTCCTTTAAGGACACCTAGCCACACACAGCGGAGCTGTGGAAAGGTTTCTTTTGATCCCTTTTGGCATAAGCCATAGGAGATCAACTACATTTGGTGAGTCTAGACCCATTAGGGTTGGGCCACAGTGCACATGGAGTGAATTGATGTGGAATAGCACTGCACTGTCACTTTAAGAGCACTGGCATCAATTATTAGAGGATGTGATTGATGTATACATCAAACTATTTTTTCAATGAAAACTTTGCACTTGCTTATCTCAATGGACTTTCTTGTTTGAATGTTTAATGAATATTATTTTTATGGAATCACGGATTGCACTTTAATTCAGGCACTGGCAATTTTTGGCACATTTTACTTGAATGATAATTGTATGAAACATTTTATTTATTTAATACCTTCATTACTTATTTAAGTTCTTTTGTTTATGGATATATTCAGCACATGTAGATGTAAAAAAAAGAAGAGTAGCACACACACCATTTGTCTCTTAAGTGGGGAAATCAGGAGATTTTCTCGTTGTTTCACAGCAAGTCGGAACTGAGGAAGGAAATAATGTACAAAAATTCTCATATGACAAAGGCTTCTTTTTGGTTGGTTATTGTTTCTGATCATGCCCAGTCTTTCGTTTCTGATTTTTCTCATACGAAAATGGTACACATTAAAAGAAAATTGTTCATTCTGTTCCCATACAAAAACTATTTTGGGGCTTGTCCCTTTGGAAATTTTTAATCGGAAGGTCGGAATTGGCTGTCGAAAGTTGTGTACACACTACCAGAAAATCGTACGAAAGTTTCACAGACGAAAATGTTCCCCTGATATTCTTATAGTGTGTACAAGCCATTACAAATTAATGAGTTTGCATTGAGAGAGTGCAGCTGCCCTGAGCTTGTTGCTAATTAACATTGTGTAGGTGTTATAATATTTGTTTGATTTGGTATAGCTGTGTATACAATATACTGTATGTAGCATGTACAAGGTGTATGGTAAAACAGTGCATAGTATAACTGTGTATACAGTGTAGTATAGTATAGCAGTGCATAGTATAGCTCTGCATATAGAATAGTATAGCTGTGTATATTATAGCTCTGCATATAGAATAGTATAGCTGTGTATAGTATAGCTCTACATATAGAATAGTATAGCTGTGTATAGTATAGCTCTGCATATAGAATAGTATGAATGTGTATAGTATAGCTCTGCATATAGAATCGTATGAATGGGTATAGTATAGCTCTGCATATAGTATAGCTGTGTATACAATATACTGTATGTAGTGTGTACAAGGTATATGGTATAACAGTGCTGTGTATACAGTATTGCTCTTAATATAGAGTAGTATAACTGTGTATAGTATAGCTCTGCATATAGAGTGGTATAACTGTGTATAGTATAGCTCTGCATATAGAATAGTATAGCTGTGTATACAGTGTAATATACAGTATATCATAGTGTAGCTGTGTATAGTATAGCTCTGTGTATAGAGTAGTATAACTGTGTATAGTATAGCTCTGCATATAGAATAGTATAGCTGTATATTGTATAGCTCTGCATATAGAATAGTATAGCTGTGTATAGTATAGCTCTGCATATAGAATAGTATAGCTGTGTATAGTATAGCTCTGCATATAGAATAGTATATCTGTGTATAGTATAGCTCTGCATATAGAATAGTATAGCTGTGTATAGTATAGCTCTGCATATAGAATAGTATAACTGTGTATAGTATAGCTCTGCATATAGACTAGTACAGCTGTGTATACAGTGTAGTATACAATATATCGTAGTATAGTATAGCTGTGTATAGTATAGCTCTGCATATAGAATAGAATAGCCCTGCATATAAAATATTATAGCTGTGTATACAGTGTAGTGTACTGTGTACACAATGTTTGGAATAGCAGTGCACATAGGGGGAATTCAATAAAGATGCTGCACCACATTAGTGGCGTTAAATCCCTCTTGTTAATATATTTCACCAAATTCATGAAGCATTTGCGACACTTTTGTTTGTGACCGCGGCTTGTTCACAAAATTCAGATAGTTCTACAATGCGCCACGTTTACATTGTGTCTGTTTGAATGCACCAAATGTAAAAGTGGAGCTAATTAAAGAGGAGCTCCAAGACCCCCCCTGCCCAAAAAAACTGTAGCTGATGACTTTTAATATAAGGACGATTATCTGTCCAGGGATCCAGTGATGTCCTCATCCAGGCTGATTCTTCAATCAGCTTTGGGTGCAAGTTCCAGCTTCGTAAGGGAAACAGGAAGTGAAGCCTTGTGGCTTCACAGCTGGTTTGCTACTGCGCATGCGTGAGTCGCACTGCCTTTTGTGAATGGTCCCGCAGTTTTCTGGGACCTGTGATTTGTCCAGGAAGGCTGTAGGGGGAAGGAGGGGGAGCAAACTCCCGGCTCAGATCGCTGCTGCACATCTGACCAGAAGTGGTAGCGGGTACCTGTCAAAACCAGGTACTCGCTCCCACCAAAAATGTGGCAGTGGAAAGGGGGGGTTGCAAACAAGTAGAACTTCCCCTTTTGGGTGAAGTTCTGCGTTAAGACCAACTCTCTTTTGGCATAAACAGAGAGAAATTGTCTCAGACAGATTTTGCAAAAGTGTCTCTCCCATTTTAAAGCTACACTTTATACAGTTTTTGTTGTTCAATTTCCTTTAGATTTACCTTCAACTATGTCAGACATCTCAAGTCTCCCGCATTTGGCTGCGGGCTCACGGACACCCGCGAGCGTCGGGTGATCTCCCGGCTGGGCCTGTCAATCCCAAATCCTGTCCAACAATTATTATTATTGCAGGCAGTCCCCTAGTTACAAACATCTGACTTACAAACGACTCCTACTTACAAATGGAGATACACAACAGGAAGTGAGAGGAAATCTACCCCTAGGAAGGGGAAGTAACTCTTATAAGAGTTATTATGGGAAAAAGGTGTCTCCACTGATGCTTTATCACCAAGGTTTGTTTCCACAACAACCCAACATTTTGTAAGTTGTATTTCAAATTTAATTTGTTGGGTGAGCGGGAGCAGGTGGAGGGATTGACAGAGAGAAGTAGGAGACACAGAGTGATTGGTAAGGTGGATGAGTCTAAAACAAATGGCGGCACTCCACAAGCAATGCTGGTTACTGTATTTTATTGCAAAAAATAGCCATACAGGGTGCAAGGCAACAGGTAGACGCGTTTCACTCAAATATGAGCTTATTCATTGAGTAATGAATAAGCTCATATTTGAGTGGAACGCGTCTACCTGTTGCCTTGCACCCTGTATGGCTATTTTTTGCAATAAAATACAGTAACCAGCATTGCTTGTGGAGTGCCGCCATTTGTTTCTGTTCCTGTATGCTGCGGTAGCGAGCTGGGACGGGCACCCACAAGCACTTGGATTTCTGGAGAGCAACTTTGAGCGGTGAGATACACCTGTTACTTGTTTCAAGGTGGATGAGTCTGGCAGCAGTATTCATGATATAGCCTGTGTAGAGGTAAGCCATTGAGAAGGCAGTTGCAGTAGTCGAGGCAAGAGATGACCAGCGAGTAAAATAAGAGCTTTGTTGTGTCATTGGTTAGAAAGGGGCGTATTTTGAAGATGTTGGGGAGGTTGAGGCGGCAGGATTTGGACAGAGAATGTACGTGGGGCTTAAAGGAAAGTCCAGGACTACGCCTAGGACCTTGGCATGTGGGGATGGGCTGATAGTTGTGCCATCGATTATGACAGAGATCAGGGGATAGGGCATGTGGTGGAGGAAAAATTACAAGTTCAGTTTTGGATAGATTGAGTTTGAGGAAGTGGTGTGACATTCATACTGATATATCTGTTAGTAAAATAGTGATACTTAGTGCCTGGTTGCATACAAATTGAGTGTTTAGGTGTGACCTCATATTATATGGTTTTGGTAAATCTAAAGAAAAAAAATACAGAAAATTGTATAGTATGTAGCCAGCTTTAAAGTGGCGCAGCATGAGCCAAATTCAAGTACAAGTTCTAGACAGGTAAATTAATTTGCTGCATTCCTAGCCACTTTTAGAATGCATAAGAAACACTTTCACAAAATCCGTCTGAGACAGTCTATGAATTCCAGAATTAGTGTGTGTACAGGCTGCATGCATAGCAGTGTGTAGTATATCTGTGTACATAGTGTAGTGTGTATGGTATAGCAGTGTATAAAGTGTATTATGTATGGTATAGCAGTGTATAAAGTGTATTATGTATGGCATAGTAGTGTATATAGTGTATTATGTATGGTATAGCAGTGTATATAGTGTCTTGTGAATGGTATAGCAGTGTATATAGTGTATTGTGAATGGTATAGCAGTGTATATGGTGTAGAGTGTATGGTATAGCAGTGTATATAGTGTAGTGTGCATGGTATAGCAGAGTATATAGAGTAGTGTGTATGATATAGCAGTGTATATAGTGCAGTGTGTATGATATAGCAGTGTATATAGTGCAGTGTGTATGGTATGGCAGTGTATATAGTGCAGCGTGTATGGTATAGCAATGTATATAGTGCAGTGTGTATAGTGTAGTGTGTATGATATAGCAGTGTATAAAGTGTATTATGTATGGTATAGCAGTGTATATAGTGTATTATGTATGGTATAGCAGTGTATATAGTGTAGTGTGTATGGTGTAGAGTGTATGGTATAGCAGTATATATAGTATAGTGTGTATGGTATAGCAGTGTACTGTATATAGTGTATTATGTATGGTATAGTAGTGTATTGTGAATGGTATAGCAGTGTATATAGTGTATTGTGAATGGTATAGCAGTGTATATGGTGTAGAGTGTATGGTATAGCAGTGTATATAGTGTAGTGTGCATGGTATAGCAGTGTATATAGTGTAGTGCGTATGGTATAGCAGAGTATATAGTGTAGTGTGTATGATATAGCAGTGTATATAGTGCAGTGTGTATGGTATGGCAGTGTATATAGTGCAGTGTGTATGGCATAGCAGTGTATATAGTGTAGTGTGTATGCTATAGCAGTGTATATAGTGTAGTGTGTATGGTATAGCAGTGTATATAGTGTAGTGTGTGTGGTATAGCAGTGTATATAGTGCAGTGTGTATGGTATAACAGAGTATATAGTGTAGTGAATATGATATAGCAGCGTATATAGTGCAGTGTGTATGGTATGGCAGTGTATATAGTGCAATGTGTATGGCATAGCAGTGTATATAGTGTAGTGTGTATGGTATAGCAGTGTATATAGTGCAGTGTGTATGGTATAGCAGTGTATATAGTGCAGTGTGTATGGTATAACAGAGTATATAGTGTAGTGAATATGATATAGCAGTGTATATAGTGTAGTGTGTATGGTATAGCAGTGCATATAGTGTAGTGTGTATGCTATAGCAGTGTATATAGTGTAGTGTGTATGGTATAGCAGTGTTTATAGTGCAGTGTGTATGATATATCAGTGTATATAGTGCAGTGTGTATGGTATAGCAGTGTATATAGTGCAGTGTGTATGGTATAGCAGTGTGTGTAGTGTGTATGGTATAGCAGTGTATATAGTGTAGTGTGTATGATATAGCAGTGTATATAGTGCAGTGTGCATGGCATAGCAGTGTATATAGTGCAGTGTGTATGGCATAGCAGTGCATATAGTGTAGTGTGTATGGTATAGAAGTGTATATAGTGTAGTGTGTATTGTATAGCAGTGTATATAGTGTAGTGTGTATGATATAGCAGTGTATATGGTGTAGTGTGTATGGTATAGCAGTGTATATAGTGCAGCGTGTATGGTATAGCGGTGTATATAGTGTAGTGTGTATGATATAGCAGTGTATATAGTGTAGTGTGTATGATATAGCAGTGTATATAGTGTAGTGTGTGGCATAGCAGTGTATATAGTGCACTGCAGTGTGTATGGTGTAGTGTGTATATAGTGCAGTGTTTATGGGACATAGCTGTGAGTTCTGTTGTTGTATACACACTCTGTGTAAGTTCAATGTTTAGTTTGGCGCCAGTGTGTTCCTCGGACGGACTGTACCACCTCTCGCCGGTCCCGGGGAGGTCAATATCCCTCATTCATCGGTTCTCCGGTGTGTCTGGAGTCCCTTCCTTTTTCTCTCGCTATCCTATGTAACGCTGTACCCACGGCTATCCCCGGTTTCTCTTTCCGCGCTCTCCCGGAGATCCGTCCTCCCCCACTCCTCGTAGTTGGTACGGTCCTCGGTGTGTGAGGAGGAGACGGCCGCCATTTTGTCTGCTGGCGGGAGACTGGTAGTAGCCGAGTCCGGGCCCGGGAGAGCGGCCCCTCACACTCGTTACCGGAGCGAGGCCACACAGGAGGGCCCCGGAGAACCGCGGACATGTATATCAAACAGGTACCGGGCGGAGGGATTGGGGGAGGCTGAGAAAAAGCTGGACGGGGAGCCGAGGCCTGACAGGGCCAAAGAATTCGTACTGTACACACTGTATACTGACCGGGCCTGAGACACACCGAGCCTCATATACTGACCACTGCACCTCGTATACTAACCACTGTACACTGCACCTCCTATACTAACCACTGTACACTGCACCTCCTATACTAACCACTGTACACTGCACCTCATATACTGTACTTCATATACTGACCACTGCACCTCATATATTGACCACTGCACCCCATATACTAACACTGTATACTGCACCCCATATACTAACACTGTATACTGCACCCCATATACTTACCACTGTACTACATACTGACACTGGCCACTGTACCTCCATATATTAACACTGTAAACTGAACCTCATATATTGACCACTGTACTACACACTGCACCTCCATATACTAAGCACTGTACACTGTGCCTCATATACTAACCACTGCTACCCATATTCTGACCACTGTACACTGCACCTCATATTCTGACCACTGTACACTGCACCTCATATTCTGACCACTGTACACTGCACCTTATATACTGACTACTGTACCCCATATACAGTACTAACACTGTACACCGCACCCAATATACTAACCAATGCACCCCATATACCAACACCGTTCACTGCATCTCATATACCAACACTGTACACTGCACCTCATATACTGACCACTGTACTACAGACTGCACCACAGACTACACCACTATGACCACTGTACGTGCACCTGGTATACTAACCACTGTACACTGCACCTCGTATACTAACCACTGTACACTGCACCTCATACTAACCACTGTACACTGCACCTCATATACTAACCACTGTACACTGCACCCCACATACTAACCACTGTACACTGCACCCCACATACGAACCACTGTACACTACACCTCATACTAGTCATTGTACACTGCACCTCATATACTAGCCATTGTACACTGCACCTCGTATACTAACCACTGTACACTGCACCTCGTATACTAACCACTGTACACTGCACCTCGTATACTAACCACTGTACACTGCACCTCGTATACTAACCACTGTACACTGCACCCCGTATACTAACTGTACACTGCACCTCATATACTAACCACTGTACACTGCACCTCATATACTAACCATTGTACCCTGCACCTCATACTAACACAGCACCTCATATACTAGCCATTGTACACTGCACCTCATACACTAACCACTGCTACCCATATATTGCACACTGCACCTCATATACTAACTACTGTACCCCATGTACAGTACTAACACTGATCACTGCACCCGATATACTAACACTGTTCACTGCATCTCATATACCAACACTGTACCTCATATGCCAACCACTGTACACTGCACCTCATATACTGACAACTGTACTACAGACTGCACCACTATGACCACTGTACTGACCACTGTACATGCACCTCATATACTAACCACTGTACACTGCACCCCATATACTAACCACTGTACCTCCTATACTAACCACTGTACACTGCACCTCATATAGTAACTGTAAACTGCACCTTATATACTAACCACTGTAAACTGCACCTCATATACTAACCACTGTAAACTGCACCTCATATACTAACCACTGCACCTCATATACTAACCACTGCACCTCATATACTAACCACTGCACCTCATATACTAACCACTGCACCTCATATACTAACCACTGCACCTCATATACTAACCACTGCACCTCATATACTAACCACTGTACACTGCACCTCATATACTAACCACTGTACACTGCACCTCCTATACTAACAACTGTACACTGCACCTCCTATACTAACCACTGTACACTGCACCTCATATACTAACCACTGTACACTGCACCCCACATACGAACCACTGTACACTGCACCCCACATACGAACCACTGTACACTACACCTCATACTAGTCATTGTACACTGCACCTCATATACTAGCCATTGTACACTGCACCTCATATACTAGCCAGGGCACCTCATACTAACCACGGCACCTCATATACTAACCACTGTATACTGCACCCCATATACTAACTGTATACTGCACCCCATATACTAACTGTATACTGCACCCCATATACTAACTGTATACTGCACCTCATATACTAACTGTATACTGCACCTCATATACTAACTGTATACTGCACCTCATATACTAACTGTACCTCATATACTAACTGTATACTGCACCTCATATATTGACCACTGTACTACACACTGAACCTCGTATACCTCTACTGTACACCACCTCATATACTGACCACTGTACACTGCACCTCATATACTAACACTGTACTACACTCTGCTCCTCACACTGACCTTGTACTATACACTGCACCTTACACACTGACCACTGTACTTAGGGTTGCACCGATACTAGTATTGGTGCCGATACCGAGCATTTGCACGAGTACTTGTACTCGCGCATATGCTCTGATGCCTAATCCTACACCTGGAGAGTCAGGCATGATCGGTGCGGCGGTGGGGGAATTACAAGCACCAATCTCCCTGTATAGATTTCAATAAAGCAGCTGACAGCCATTTCTGCTCTGATGCCTCCCCCGCTGCTTTTTTTGAAATCTATACAGGGAGATTGTTGCTTGTAACTCACCCACCGCCGCACTGATTAACCCCGACTGTCCCCAGTGTCCTCCTCCATGCTCTTCTGGTATCCTTCGTCCCCCATGTGCTCCTCCATTCCCCCTCTGTCGTCCTCCGTTCTCCCCCCTGCCCCAGATCTTTCAGGATGGAGAGCGAAGGAAGGAGCCAGTAAATGTCATTTACCAGCTCTTTCCTTTTCTGAATGCACAGAGTCAGTGATCACTGACTGTGTCCATTCATAACTGAGCATCGTAAACAGTTTACAATGCTTCCGTTTATGAATGGAGAGGAGCCTCTGTCTCGTGCCCATTCATCTCCAGTGCAGCTGAGGCCGCTGAGAAAGGGACTGGGAATCTGTCCTCAGTACCTTTCCCTGTCTCAAAGGGGAGATATCAAGGGTCTGTTTAGACCCATGATATCTCAGCAAAGCCCACCAGCAGGGCTGATAAAAATGAAAATTAAATATTTAAAAATTTAATTGTAAAAAAAAATAAAATAAAATCACTGACCCTGTACACCCCCCCCCCCCCTATAAAAAGAATATATTGAAAAAAAAAAAGACAAAAATAGTATAAATTGTAAAGAAAAATGTTAAAAATAAAATTGTAAAAAAATAAATAAAAACTACGGACACAGTCCACGCTTCATCAGTGCTGCATATTAGTGCCACTGTCACGTGACATTAAAAGAAGAATCGGTATCGGCAAGTACTTTTGGGGGTGGGGAGAGAGTATCCGTACTTCTACTCGGTCTTAAAGTGGTATCAGTGCAACCGTAGCTGTACTACACACTGACCACTGTACTACATGCTGCACCTCACACACTGACCACTGTACAACACGCTGCACCTCACACACTGACCACTGTACAACACGCTGCACCTCACACACTGACCACTGTACTACACGCTGCACCTCACACACCGACCACTGTACTACACGCTGCACCTCACACACTGACCACTGTTCTACGCGCTGCACCTCTCACGCTGACCACTGTTCTACGCGCTGCACCTCTCACGCTGACCACTGTTCTACGCACTGCACCTCTCACGCTGACCACTGTTCTACGCGCTGCACCTCTCACGCTGACCACTGTTCTACGCGCTGCACCTCGCACACTGACCACTGTTCTACACGCTGCACCTCGCACACTGACTACTGTTCTACGCGCTGCACCTCGCACGCTGACCACTGTTCTACGCGCTGCACCTCGCACGCTGACCACTGTTCTACGCGCTGCACCTCGCACGCTGACCACTGTTCTACGCGCTGCACCTCTCACGCTGACCACTGTTCTACACGCTGCACCTCGCACACTGACCACTGTTCTACACGCTGCACCTCATATATTGACAGTTGAAGTTAGATGTAATGATCCTAATGACGTTTCTACTTTTCTTTTTTCAGGTTATCATCCAAGGCTTCCGCAGCTACAGAGATCAGACTATTGTTGATCCTTTTAGTTCAAAACACAATGTTATTGGTATGTATGAACACAAGTTAATAACAGATTATTTTTTGCATATACCCCCCCCCACAAAAGTATAACCCAACCTCCTTTTTTTTTTTTTTTTTTTTTATAATTT
>BLSH010452010.1:311937-329347 GCA_018402905.1 Glandirana rugosa
CCCCCCCCCCCCCCCCCCCGGATTGTACCCCTTCACATGCTTTTTATTCAATAAAGGATTTTGCTTATACACTGGTGAAGAGTGCTGCCTTACGGATTTTTCCCTCAAAGAGCTCTTCTCCGCTCGCTCTTCTCACAGGGAACTTGGCAGCAGCAGGAGCCATTGGCTTCTGCTGCTGTCATTCAAATCCTGTGAGAGTGGGGCCGAACCATGCTGCATGTGTTTTTATCAGCACACACACAGCCCGACTCTGGATTCAGCCCACATGTGCCACCATAGCAAGCAGCTTGTTGTGGGGCACTCGGGGAAGAGGAGGAGCTAAGACCATCGGCAGGGGATCTTAGAAGAAGAGGTTCAGCGCCGTTCTGTGCAATAGGTAAGTATGATGCTTAAAAAAAAAAAAAAAAAAAGGAAAGAAACTTTTTAGGGCTGCAACTAACGATTATTTTCATAATCGATTAGTTGGCCGATTATTGTTTCGATCAGATAATAACCTTAAAAAAGGTGTGCTGTATAACTTAATATGTAAAGTTTATAAAAAAAAAGGCAATTTATTCTTAAGTTTCTTTATGCAGGGGTAAATCTAAATAGTCAGCTATATGGTTAGGGAGAAAAATCTCTAATCCACTCTAAGAATAACAGACGGAAGCATATAATAATAAATCGACCCAGAAGTAGGATATGTGGACATTTTAAATAGGAGCCAGAGATGATGCTATATGAAGGGTGGAAGGGACATATATAAATCTTTTATATTAAAGTAGTACTAAAAGCTGAGACTTTTTATCATGGATATGAACATTTTAAATATAAAGCACACTACTAGTAAAAGTTTACTTTAACCACTTCAGCCCCAGAAGGATTTCCCACTGTAGGACCGAAGCATTTTTTTCAATTTGGCACTGCTTTAACTGCTAATTGCGCGGTCATGCAATGCAGCACCCAAACAAAATGTATGTCCTTTTTTTTCCCCCACAAATTGAGCTTTCTTTTGGTGTTATTTGTTCACCTCCTTTTATTTTTTTGCGATATAAACGAAAAAAGAACAAATTTTTTTAAAAAAATGATATTTTCTACTTTTTTTCGGGTAAAAAAAAATATAATAAAGTGGCGTATATTTATTGGTTTGCGCAAAAGTTATATCGTCTACAAACTAGGGTACATTTTCTGGAATTTACGCAGCTTTTATTTTATGACTGCCTATCTCATTTCTTGAGGTGCTTATAATGGAAGGGCAGTACAACACCCCCCCCCCCCCAAATTACCTCATTTTGGAAAGTAGACACCCCAAGGAATCACCGGAGAGGCATGTTGAGCCCATTGAATATTTAATTTTTTTTGTCGCAAGTGATTGAAAAATGACAAAAAAAAAATTACACAAAGTTGTCCCTGAAATGATCTATTGCTCACACATGGCATGGGTATGTGTGGAATTACACCCAAAAAAATACATTCTGATGCTTCTGAGCACGTGTGTGAGAGTTTTTGGGAGCGTATCCATGTACGGGACCCCAAAAACTAATCCACACAGGATTCAGCATTTCTAAGGGCAAAAATGTATGCCTTCACCCCACACTACCTATCACAGTTGTGGACGCCATGATATGTTCAGATAGCAAAAAAAAAAAACCCAAATGACCCCCATTTTGGAAAGTAGACACCCCAAGCTATTTGCTGAGAGGCATGTTGAGTCCATGGAATATTTTATATTTTGCCACAAGTTTTGGGGAAATGACAATTTTGTTTTTCCCCCACAAAGTTGTCACTAAATGATATCTTGTTTGAACATGCCATGGGTATGTGTGGAATTACACCCCAAAATACATTCTGCTGCATACGGGGATACCACATATGTGAGACTTTTTGACAGTCTAGCCGCGTACGGGACTCCGAAAACCAATCGCCTCCTTCAGGCTTTCTAAGGGCATAAAATGGTGATTTTACTCCTCACTCCCTATCACAGTTTCGGAGGCCATGGAATGCTCTGATAGCACAAAACCCCCCCCAAATGACCCCATTTTGGAAAGTATACACTCCATGCTATGTGCTGAGAGGCACGTTGAGTATTTTGCAGGTCTTTGAAAAAAGAAACAAAAAAATACATTTTCCGTTTTTATTTCTTCATTTTCCAAAACAAATGAGAGTTGCAAAATACGCACCATGCCTCTTAGCAAATACCTCGGGGTGTCTACTTTCCAAAATGGGGTAATTTGGGGGGCTTTTGTGCTACCTTGACATTTCAGGGCCTCCAAAACCGCAATAGGTACTGAGGAGTAAAATCCCTATTTTATGCTCTTAGAAAGCCTGAAGGCGGTGATTGGTTTTCGGGGACCTGTACGCGGCTAGGCTCCCAAAAAGTCTCACACATGGGGTATTCCCATACTCAGAAGAAGCAGCAGAATGTATTTTGGGGTGTAATTTCACATATACCCATGGCATGTTCGAGCAATATATAATTTCAGTGACAGCTTTGTGAAAAAAAAAAAAAGTAATTTCCCCGAAACTTGTGGCAAAAGATAAAATATCCCAGGGACTCAACATGCCTCTCAGCAAATAGCATGAGGTGTCTTCTTTCCAAAATGGGGTCATTGGGGGGGGGGGGGTTGTACTATCTGGGCATTTCATGACCTCTGCAGCTGTGATGGGTAGTGTGGGGTGAATTCATACATTTTCACCCTTAGAAATGCTGAAGGGGGTAATGCGTTTTTGGGGTCCCGTACGTGGATAGATTCACAAAAAGTCTCACACATGGGTTTTCCCCATACTCAGGAGGAGAAGCAGAATGTTTTTTGGGGTGTAATTCCACATATACCCATGGCATGTATGAGCAATATATAATTTCAGTGACAACTTTGTGTATTTTTTTTTTTTTGTCATGTTTCAATCACTTGCAACAAAAAATAAAACATTCCAGGGAATCAACATGCCTCTCAGCAAATATCTTGGGGTATCTGCTTTCCAAAATGGAGTCATTTGGGGGGGGGGGGGGGTGTTTTNAAGTGTCCTGGCATTTTATGCCCAACATTAGAAGCCTATGCCACACATCATCCACCAAGTCTTTTCTGACACTTTTTGTTTACATGAAAAAATACTTTTTTTTTTATTTGCTAGAAAATTACTTTGAACCCCCAAACATATTATATATATATATATATATAATTTATTTAAAGCAGAGGCCCTAAGATCAAAATGGTGGGTGTTGCACATTTTGCAATTATTTGCGCAGCGATTTTTCAAATGCAATTTTGTGGAAAAACACACTTTTTTCAATTTTAATGCACAAAAACGCACAATATTGCCCAAATATTTGGTGAAATATAAAAGATAATCTCATGTCGAGTACATAGACACCAAACATGACATGCTTTAAAAATAACGCATACCTGTGCAGCGGCGACAAACTATACACATCTTTAAAAGCTTTTACGGGTTACCACTTTAGATCTGCAGAGGAGGTCTACTGCTAGAATTACTGCCCTCGATCTGACGTTTGCGGTGGTACCTCACATGCATAGTGCAATTGCTGTTTACATACGACCTGAGACCGACGCTTGCGTTCACCTTTGCGTGCAGGGTGGATTTTTTTTTTTTTTGTTTAAATCGTCTTGCTTTTTATTTTATTTTTACACTGTCCCTTCCATCTTCTTTTTTGCTATTTTTATTGTTCTCACGGGAAATTTAAATATCCTCTATGATAAAAATAGGTAGTGTTGCTTTTTTTTTTTTTTTTTTTATTTGGGGTCTATTAGACTCTAGACCTCTCCTCAGCCCTTAAAGCATCTGACCACACCGACATCAGTGTGATAAGATGCGTCCCCAATTTCCCAATGGTGTGGTTTATATCCAATGAAACCGAAGTCATGAAATGCTCACAGCCTCCGGTATCTTAGGCCATAGAGATGATTGGAGCCCTTCTAGTCCTCAATCAGCTCTATTGTTCTGTTACATGATTTGCATGTAACATAAATATGCAGCTATAGTAATGTTTTTATAGTTGGTTATTATAATGCCATCTTGTGGTTCTTTTGGATATTACACCTTTCTATTGTATTTTCTAAGTGTGTACCTCCCATCCTCTGTGAGCTAATTTCCTCTTCCTAGTTCACTCTACTCTGTAACTTCCTGTTCCGGGTGCACTCTGCTATTCTAGTTCCTCTTCCTGTGTCCTCTCTCTCATGAGGTAAAGAATATGGCTACATGCTAGAAGGCCTCTCTCAATCTACTCGCATCCTAGGACACATTACTATGTTTTGACCTGCAGTTACCATCTTTCGACCATCTGTCACATTTGTTGTATGCTGTACCTGCTATTCCAATGAATAAACGCTCATGGAAGGAATCGGTAATTGGTGAGTCACTATCTGATAAGAACTGTCTGCGGTGATCATATCTGCTTATACAGGCCAGGCATAGAGGTCTCAACAAGGGATAAGTCGCCATTACAACAGTTAGGAGTCAGAATATCTATGGTCAACTGTTGGAACCACCGGCTGCATTCTCAAGTTCCCCAGTGGGACAGGAGAGCCTGAGAAAACCATGTAAGATGGCCGGGGGGGGGGGGGCATTCCCTCCCACCGCTTGTAAAAGCAGTCTAGCAGCTAATCGGCCGCTAGGATTTCTTTTACATGAAAGCCAACCGCCGGCTGAAAAGAACGATACCTAGATGATACCTATACCTGCAGGCATCATCACAGTATAACCACTCTAAGACCAGCAACATACTAATCTGTCGCTGGTCTTTGTTGGGCATATGTTGTAATGTTCTCCAATTTCCACCCACTGCCCCTATGCTCCGGTATATTTGCTCTTTTTTTAATTGTGGTGGTGAAATCGCCTCCAAAAGTGCTGGAGTCGCTGCTTTATATATGGTGGGAGCAAATGCTATTGCTGTCACCCTAAATAAATCAATGAATCAGCTTGGCGTACCTGAAAATCAAATTAAGATTAAAACACAGTAACCTATAAAAAAAATAATATTCCTGCTAAGAATAAAAAAAATATTTAACGTTACATGAAAACATTATAAAAACATTACATACCTGCTAAAAAAAACACAACAAACGGCAACAAAACATTACAGGTATGCATAAAAAACAATAGAGCGAGCAATAGAAAGAGAATAGAGATAGAAAAACAAGAAACGTACAACTGTTTTTGGCTTTTATTATTTTATATTTTTTTGGGGTTTTTATAACTTTTTGAATCGTTTTTTTTTTTTTTTTTTTTTTTATTTGGTACGCTTTTTTTTTTTTTTTTTTTTTTAAACAGTAAAGGGTTGAGTCTCCAAAAATGCGGTGACATCTTTTGGAGACCCTGTGAACGTGTGCCCTATTCCTGTGTAGTGCTGTTCCCTACGCTAATACTCAACTAGTGAATGGTAGCGCTCGAAACAGTCACCAATGCAGAGACCAGGCTGGTCAAAACAGGATCGGCAATAAAAACTGGTGTCACACCTGCATCTGCGCCGTCGGCAGACGCATCTTTTTTGGGGGGTATCGTTGGGTAGGGGTACCGGGTGGCATGTGGAAAATGCCGTCTATGCAACCGGCTCACTGCATTTGGATTGGAAACATGGGGTGCAGAACCATCTGGATACAGAAGGGCTCTGATGACCTCTTCCTGGAATTGAAGGAGAGGTCCAGTCTGTCCTGACGCTTTGTATAACACGTAAGCGTTCAGCATAGCCAATTGGAATAAGTAAACAGACACTTTTTTTGTACCAGCGCCTGGACTTTATGGGCAATTAAGTACGGCGCCAATAACTGGTTGTTGAGGTCCACCCCTCCCATATTTTGGTTATATTCGTGGACACAAAGGGGTTTCTCCACAACACCAGTCGCCATTCTAATTTGGACAGCTGTGTCTGCATGAAGGGAGGTATGACTGAAAACATCCTTTTGTATCCCTCCACTTCATTGTGAGCAAATTGCTACAGCTCAAGCAGGTTCTCTCCACCCGACTAAGTCGGGATTCTACCATCCGTTGGGGAAAGCCCCGGCGATTAGGTCGCTTGGTGATCAAGCAAGTGACTAAAAAGTGGCACGCTTGTGTAGTAATTGTCTATGTACAAATGGTACCCCTTTCCGGATAAGGGTGACACCAAGCTCCACACAATTTTGCCAGCACTCCCCATGTAGTCTGGGCATCCTTTCGGCTCTACCTGACTAACTTTGCCCTCATAAACCATAAAACTGCATGTATAGCCTGACATCTTGACCCCGTATCTGGAACGCTTGCTGGGGACGCACTGTTTGAAAGCAAGACGTCCAGCAAATTTAATCAGGGACTCATCCACGCACACAACTTGGTTGGGAATAAAATGTGCTGTGAACTGCTGGTTGAAGTGGTTTGAGGGGCCGAATTTTGTAGAGTCGGTCAAATTCAGGGTCCCCATATGGACGACCGAGTAAATTGTCACTTTAGTGCATGAACCGCGTGATCTGCTCGTAATGTGTCCTGGCCATGGAAGCAGAGAAGACATACATATGATGAATTGAGTCAGTGGACCAATATAACCGCAGTTCAGGTACTTTATGTATGTCCAGGTCGACGGTAAGGCCCAGAAAGGTCTTAAATTTGGAAACCGTAATTGGTTTCCAATCTCTGGCAAATGACAAATGGGAATTAGCGGTGATGTATTGACCAGCGTATAAATTGCTTTGGTCCACAATACATCTATAGAGGTCCTATAGAGGAAAAACAGCGAAAATAAATTGATGGGCGGAAAGTCAACTGTATTCACGGCTTGGCCAGTGAATGGGGAGGGGGGGGGGGAAGAGTATGGGCGCTGCATCAGTGGTGGGTTGCCAATTAGGGTTTGCAAGCGTGTCATGGGCTCTGCGGGCCTGTGTTCATCTTTGTCTTCGTGGCTACGGGACATTACTTGTGCTAGCCACAAGAGCTTGAACTGCACTTATGGGACTTGCCACATCACCAAGTGTTACTGCAGTGCTGGTTCGTCTATGTTCCAGGATGTACTAGGCCGCTGGTGCTTGCCAGGTCACCAGAAGGAGTAGCGGCGCTAGTACTGGCTCTCTGCTCCAAACGAGAGCCCTGCGGTTCATACACCTCGGCGACACCAAAACGGGATCTGATACGCCTGACCTTAGCAGGGACCACTCTGTCGTCAGAGCTATTTGTCATGGAGCAGCTGTTGTCTACGAGCGCGTATGATGAGTCTGAATCTAACAGTGAGGCTCTCGTCTGTCATACTCAACAACGCGTAGGCCTCTTCACTAGTGTACCTCAGATATGACATGGCTTCTAAATTTATAGGTACACAAGTGTGACTCACAGGCAAAAAAGTGCACCTGGTTGCCAGAGCCTGTGTCAAGTCGCTACCAAAATCACTGTCAGATTTCGCAGGTATGTTACATTGTTACATTCCACAGACAGGGGAAGGCATCCCATTTGCTGGCACCGATCAACAGGAATAGACCAAAATTCATTGGTCTATTCCTGTTGATTAAACGGTCCTGTAGCGAATCAGACTGCCGCAATCACGCTGGGGGTGCGTCCCCCCCCCAGCTGTGCTCGTGATCGCCGCCTATTTACGGCAATTCGCGGGACACGTCCACACTGCCGCAGTAAAAAGGCAGTGCGCGGTCGGGAAGTGGTTAAATGTAATAGTAATGCCTTGTATTGCCTCCAGTCTATCCGCCTCCACCTTTTCTGGGTTCAGATTCTGATCTTCTTGCCCACAGTCTTTAAAGTAAATTTTTTTTTTCTCTTACGTTCACTGACAGACGCAGCTCTTCATAACACATGGGTTTTATGTCGTCCTATCAGGAGTGACTAGGCAAAACAGAAATAAAAGCAACAGGGATAGGCTAGCCCCTCCCAGGGGGCTGTCCACACCTGAGCATAAAACCCCCTGCTGGCCAATGGCATTCAGTTTTGTTTGCCTAGTGCAAAGGAGTGGACTGGGTTCCCACTGGGACCTGCGTTTTTTGTGCTGAAGTTTTTCCTATGTAGACTGCTATCAAGAAGCCGGCTGGTGGCCTAGAGTGGATATCCCGAATCAAAACCTTTCCTCAGCCCAGCCACCACCTGGCGAGCTACCCTGGCCTAAGCAGGGTCATGCCGCGCAGGGCCCGTTCCGTGCGGGCGGCCAGTGGTTAACCCCACTTGTGCCCAGGATTTGGCGCATGCCTCTCCAGTGCCCTGCCCAGCAGCAATCCTTCTCCGTGTGGGGGGAAAAGTCTGCGCAGCGAGCGGCATCCGGGCATTTGGTGGGTAGCCTTCCTGAGTAGGGGTACGCTGGGCGGTGTTGCGATGCCCCCCCCCCCCCCCTCTGCGTTGCGCTGCGCCTTGCGGTGACCGGGGAGTACACCGACTGTACCGCTCGTTTTTCGCCGCTGGGCGGCGAAAGCTAGATTGCACACCGCCGTTCCGCCAACATTTTGTGGTGGATGGGAACTTTTTTACAGGAGCAGTGCCCATTTTCTTGTAGCCCATGTGGTTTTTACTGCTCTTGGGCTTCCCCCCGGTGGTCATTTGTGGTACTGCGGCCTCTGTAAAAACGTGCTGCAAACGTTTTTACTTCTTTTTTCTTCTGGAACAGCGTGGCATGCACACGTGCGGTACAGGTCCTGGCTGTGCAGGCATTACGGAAGAAGCAGCAAGTATAGCTGGCCTTTCCTGGGGTGCTGGTGGTGGTGGGCTTAATCCTCCCGGTCTTTACTGGCTGATTGCGGGCGGAGGTGGTGGTATCGCGGGGGGTGCTTCCCAAACAGCATGATGGCCAAGAAGCGCCCACTCCCTTGCGTATCCTCGGGGGAGGATTCGGATCATGAAGTGGCCTCAGTGGTCACAGAGACCCCTGTGGAGTTTGCGGAGGGCGAGTTGGTTCTCTCAAATACTGAGGAGAATCGGGGGGGCCTCAGTGGCGAGCGACAAGGCGATTGTGGCGGCGCTGATCGCGAACATTCGCCAGGCCCTGCGACTTGATCAGTCAGGGGAGTCGCAGACATCCACTTATGTGTGTGGGTCTATGAAGCCTCCTAGGTCTCCTAAGGATTTTTCTTATGATCAGTTTTTTGAGCGGGCAGTTTTAAGGATTGGTGATCTCCAAAAAATTCCTTTCCTTGCCAAAACGCTTTGCGGTGCGCTATCCCTTTGAGGAGGTTTTCACTAAGCGCTGGGCTTTCCCTTCGGTGGACCCACCTGAACAAGACTACGACCCTTCCGTTGGAGGGCTCGCCTTATTTTAAGGACGCGGCTTATCGCTGTACGGAGTCAGTGTCAAAAGCAATTTTTCTGGTGGCAGGTTCTGCCATGCGGCCAACTCTGGCGTCTGCTATGGCAGCCCAATCTCTTTTTGAGTGCGCCACCTCTGTGCGTGCAAATCTGCGTTGCAGTTGTGTGCAGGATGAATTGCAAAATGTTCATCACCTGGTGGATGGGCTACACTACTTGTGTGATTCCCTGTTGGATATCATGCCCATGCTATCCAAAATTTCCGCCTTTGCGGTGGTCATCAGGCGGGTGTTGTGGCTGCGTTCCTGGTCGGGCGACCAGGCGTCTAAAAAGGGACTCGCAGATCTCCCCTTTCAGGGGGGTCGTTTGTTTGGACCGCAGCTGGATGAAATCATTAAGAGTTTCACAGGGGGGGAGGGAGAGTTCTTTTCTCCCGGAGCCCAAGCGGCGGGATGTTCGCCGCCGACAGGGCCCTGTTTCTTCTGGGCATAAGAAGCTTTTTCGTGCCCCGGCATGGCCGGGCTCCAAGCCCGGTAAGACCTCGGCTGGATCCGGTAAAAGGACTTGGCAGCGTAAGCCCGGCAAGGCAGAGGATAAGTCCTCCACCGCATGACTGGTTGCCCCGCCCGCCTCTCGGGTTGGGGGCCGGTTGGCAGAGTTTGCGGTTGGTCCGCTCGTGTCTCTGATCAGTGGGTACTAGAAGTGGTGTCCACCGGGTACCGGATAGAGTTCAACTCTCTACCCCCAGACAGGTTTTTTCCCTCAAACTTGAGACTCCCTCAGAGGCGTCGGGAGGAGCTTTTGGGCGCGATCCAGTCCCTTGCGGATCAGGGGGTGATCGTGCCGGTTCCTCTGGAGGAGAGGTTCTGCGGTTTTTACTCAAACCTCTTTGTGGTGCCCAAAAAGGGCGGTGTCAGGCTGGTGCTGGACCTAAAGGCTCTGAACTGTTTTGTGCAGGCAAAAAAGTTCAAGATGGAGTCCATTCGCTCGGTCGTGGCCGCCTTGCGCCAGGGAGAGTTCATGGCGTCCTTGGATATCAAGGACGCCTACCTGCACATTCCCAACTGTCTCAGCCATCAGCACTTTCTGCGTTTTGCAGTGGGGGACCTGCACTACCAGTTTGTGGCCCTTCCTTTCGGGCTGGCCTCTGCTCCCAGGGTGTTCACCAAGGTGTTGGCTCCGGTCCTTGCGCTGCTGAGACAGCGAGGTATCGCGGTGGTGGCGTACCTCGACGACCTGCTCTTGAGAGCGGAGTCAGCTGTGTCCCTGGAGGAGGACGTGAGCATCACGGTGTCCGCTTTGAGGGACTTCGGTTGGCTCATCAACCTGCAGAAGTCCTCGCTGTCCCCTTTCTGTCACCTGGAGTACCTGGGTCTGATTATGGACACAGTGCAGGCGAAGGTGTTCTTGCCTCCCGACAAGTTATTGGGGTTACAGGCAGCGGTACGGACCCTGCTGTCGCGCCGGAGGTCATCCCTACGGTTCTGCATGAGGGTTTTGGGGCTCATGGTATCGTCCTTCGAGGCAATACCGTACGCCCAGAGCCACACTCGGCTCCTACAGAAGGCGAATCTGTCGCAATGGGACAAATCTCCTCTATCCCTGGACAAACTGATCTGCTTGGATCATCAGACCCGGGGTTCATTGATTTGGTGGCTTCGGGCCCCAGCTCTAACGCTAGGGAAATCCTTTCTTCCCCTCAACTGGTCGATAGTAACGACGGATGCCAGCCTGTCGGGCTGGGGAGGGGTGCTGGGTCAGTTGTCTGCCCAGGGCCGGTGGTCGGCTCAGGAAGCTCGACTTCCGATAAATGTGTTGGAACTGAGAGAGATCAGGCTCTGCTTGTCCCATTGGTCGACAAGGCTGCGGGGTCTCCCTGTCCGGGTTCAGTCGGGCAATGCCACGGCCGTGGCATACGTGAACCATCAAGGCGGGACAAGAAGCTACGCGGAGGCTGCTCTGATTCTCCGCTGGGCGGAACGTCATGTTTCAGCAATCTCCGCCATTTACATTCCGGGAGTGGAAAACTGGCAGGCGGACTTTCTCAGTCGTCAAACTATGGACCAAGGGGAATGGTCCCTGCATCCGGAAGTGTTTCGCCAGATTTGCCGCAAGTGGGGCACACCAGAGGTGGACCTCATGGCGTCCAGGTTCAATCACAAGGTGAAGACCTTCGTGTGCAGAACAAGAGATATGTTGGCGGTTGCCACGGACGAGCTGGTGGCTTCTTGGGGTCGGTATCGGCTGCTTTATGTCTTCCCTCCCCTAAAGCTGTTGCCACGGGTTCTGCGCAGGATAGAGGTGGAAGGAATTCCGGCGATCCTGGTGGTTCCCGATTGGCCTCGGCGCACTTGGTACGCCGATCTAGTTCGGATGGTGGCGGACGCCCCTTGGCGGCTTCCGCTTCGCGAAGACCTGCTATCTCGAGGTCCCATCTTGCACCCTGCTTTACCCTCGCTGGCTTTGACGGCTTGGCTATTGAGGCCAGGTGCTGAGGGATCGGGGAGTCACTGACTTAGTGATCCCTACTATGCTTTAAGGCGCGTAAGTGCACTTCGCGCAAGATTTATCACAGGACCTGGAAGGCCTATATTGCGTGGTGTGAGGCGGGGGGTTGGAACCCCCGCTCTTATGTGGTGTCCAGGGTGCTGACTTTTCTGCAGCAGGGCCTTGACAAAAGCCGGGCCTTGAGTACACTCAAGGGCCAGATTTCGGCCTTGGCAGTCCTTTTTCAGCATCCTTTGGCTTCCCATTCACTGATTCGTACATTTGTACGGCATGTGGCTCCCCAGTTTCAGCCGCCCTTGGCGCCGTGGGACTTAAATCTGGTGCTCTCTGTGCTTCAGAGACCACCATATGAGCAGATTAGGGACATTCCCTTGTGTCTCTTATCGCAGAAGGTAGCCTTCTTAGTGGCTGTCACATCCGTGCGGTGGGTGTCTGAATTGGCTGCCTTGTCCTGCAAGTCCCCGTACTTGATTCTTCATAAGGGCAAGGCGGTGCTGCGACTTCCACCTTCTTTCCTTCCAAAGGTGGTCTCTTCTTTTCATTTGAATGAGGATATTGTCCTTCCCTCATTGTGTCCTCGCCGCAAACATCCTAAGGAATTTGAGTTGCATTCTTTGGATGTGGTGAGGAGCTTATGGGTGTATTTGAGTGCTACAGCTTCCTTTCGGAAGTCTGACTCGTTTGTGTTGCCCGAGGGCTCCAAAAAGGGCTCGGCTACCATTTCCCGTTGGATCAGGCAGACCGTGACACATGCGTATGAGGTTCGGGGCAAGGTCCCCCCTTTTCCGGTCACGGCTCATTCGACCAGGTCAGTTAGTACTTCCTGGGCGTTCAGACACCAAGTTCGGTGTCTCAGGTGTGCAAAGCGGCTACTTGGGCCTCAGTGCACAGGTTTACTAAGTTTTACAAGTTGATGTTTCGGCATCTGCGGATGCTGCTTTTGGCCGCAAAGTTTTACAGGCGGCAGTGTAGGTGCGTCTGGCGCCTTCCGAGAGGGTTCTGTTGGGTACAGTTGTTGTAGTTTCACCCACCCCTCTAGTTTGACACAGCTTTGGGACGTCCCTACGTGTTATGAAGAGCTGCGTCTGTCAGTGAACGTAAGAGAAAAATGGATTTTATTATAACTTACCGTAAAATCCTTTTCTATGAGTTCACTGACAGACGCAGCTCCTACCCCTCTGATTAGGTTTGTACTGCTTGTTACGAACTGAATGCCATTGGCCAGCAGGGGGTTTTATGCTTAGGTGTGGACGGCCCCCTGGGAGGGGCTAGCCTATCCCTGTTGCTTTTATTTCTGTTTTGCCTAGTCACTCCTGATAGGACGACATAAAACCCACGTGTTATGAAGAGCTACGTCTGTCAGTGAACTCAGAAAAAAGGATTTTACGGTAAGTTATAATAAAATCCATTTTTTTTAAAACAACAAACATGTTATACTTGTATGTAATGGTTTTGCACAGAGCAGCCCCGATCCTCATCTTCTGGGGTCCCCCACCAATGCTTCTGGCTCCTCCTGCCATCAGAGAGCCCCAATACTAAGCTGCAAAGTGTAATATAGAATGTGAGGTTAGTGAGGTTAAAAAAACTTCTGCCTTTAGAACCACTCTTTCTGCCCAGGACTACATGTCCCATGAAGCATTGCTCCTCACACATTCACAAGTTCTCAGACACTTACTGACCTGTATGAATGGTGTACTGAGCTGTTATGTGTGCTTCACTGTATTTTCTGATATGTAAACAAATAATGCATTCTGTATGCAGACCGACTAAACGGCGGGCTGATCAATCGATTATGAAAATAGTTGACAACTATTTTCATAATCGATTAGTTATCGATTACTTGTTTGGGCCCTAAAACTTTTACAATAACTTTAAGCATGAAATAAGAACATTCTTTGTGTGCATGTGTATTTTATTTTTTTATGTAGCAAATGTTATGTTTTTATTCTTTTCCCCTCCAGCCATCCAATTTGTTCTTAGTGATGAATTCAGTCATCTCCGTCCAGAGCAGAGATTGGCTCTTCTTCATGTGAGTAACTCCTTTTTGAAAATCAAATCTTTAATTCTTATGCTTGTACATAATCATTGTTATGTGTATAATTTCTTTTTTAATATCGGATGTAGAAATATTTTATGTCCTTTTTTAGTTGTCTTTCTACATCAGACCTTCTCCTGGAACAGATTGTATAGCTATTGTCTGCAACACCCTGTATCTAGCAGGGAGGAGCATGGACATTTGAAGGGATACCATGAGTGTGTTCTTTCATACAGCGGTGGGCCTCAGAGCAAAGCATTGCTTTCTTTCTGGGGCAGACTAAAACATGCACAGTAAGAAGGGCATTGCTCAATAATTCGATTGTAAAAAAAAAAAAAGAAGGGCAATACTGAAGACATTGCCACTCTGAATAAACAAGTAAAGGGAAATGGCAGGACCAGCCTTGTCTTTTACTGTTCTAGAATATAGTAGTGAAAAAAATGCGGAGCGCACAGTAAGAACAATTAAGTTCCGAGCCAACATTTTTGGGGTTTACTGACACATTAACCCCTTCGTGCCTAAGGCAAATATTAATGCCGAAGCACAATTTTGCAACTTTGACATGTGGTAGTAAAACCGTGCATAGCATCACAACTACTTTGTGCATCCAGGTGGATTATACAGCGTTTTTTCAGGACAAATTGGGCTTTAATCACTCCAGATCCGCGATATTGCCGAAGTACGGCTCCAGTGCGGATCTGAAATGCCGGGACGACGTCCATGGACGTCGTCCCCTGTGCACGCTCCTCGCGCGCCCCCTGGCGGCAGCGCCCGCACACTGCGCGAGCGTGCCCGTGGCTCGGGCGGACTCGATGTCCGCCCGAGACCCGCCGATCTCTTTTAGCAGCCTCAGAACGGGGAACCACCAATGTAAACACGGCGGTTCCCTGTTCTGTGACAGGGGACATACCAGATCTACTGATCCCTGTCACTGGGATCAGTTAGATCTGTTATGTCCCGGCCAGCCCTGCCCCCCCACAGTTAGAACACACCCAGGGAACATATTTAACCCCTTCACTGCCCCCTGCAGGTTAACCCCTTCAATGCCAATGACATTTACACAGTAATCAGTGGATATTTAAATTTTTGATCGCTGTATAAATGTCATTGGTCCCAAAAATGTGTAAAAAATGTCTGTCATTTCTGCGGCAATATCGCAGTCCCGATTAAAAATCGCAGATCACCGCCATTACTAGTAAAAAAAAAAAATAATAAAAACGCCATAAATCAATTCCCAGTTTGTAGACGCGATAACTTTTGCGCAAACCAATCAATATACGCCGATTGCGAATTTTTATTTTATTTTTTTTTACCAAAAATATGTAGAAGAATATATATCGGCCAAAACTGATGAATAATTTTTTTAATGAATTTGTACTTCAGCAAAAAGTAAAAAATATTGTTCTTTATTGCAAAATTGTCGCTCATTTTTTTTTTTGATAGTGGCGATCAGAAATGACGCAGAGGTGATCAAATACCACCAAAAGAAAGCTCTATTTGTGGGAAAAAAAGGACGCAATTTTTATTTGGGTACAACGTCACACGACCGTGCTATTGTCACTCAAAATGCGACAGCGCTGAAAGCCAAAAATTGGTCTGGGCAGGAGGGGGGTTTAAGTGCTCAGTAAGGAAGGGGTTAATTTGGTGATAAATGAATTTCTCTTTTTTTTTTTTTTTTTCTATTATCAAAGAAAAACTGGCCCAAAGTAGTAAAAATATATTTTTTAAAATTTAGCTGTATATTTCTTGCTAATACCACAACCTACCACCAAAGAACAACCCAAATTAAATTCTCCTGCTCCTGACGATCGCAACGATACCACATTGTGTATGTTAGTGGTTTGTACCCGTAGTAAAGCCCAGAAACCATGTATATAATTTAATTTATTTTTACACACATTTTTTTTTCTCTACAAGGGGAGATGAGAGAGATACAATGTATCTCTCTCCTCCATTCACAGATAGAGAAAACATGAGTGCAGGCTTCAAAGTGACTGATCACTGTGATGGCCAATCAGAGGCTATCACAGCGATCAGGTGATCCAGGTCCTGATTGTTAGTTACGGGGCCAGGGCTCCTGCTGAGACCCCGGTCTCTGTGCTGCGGGAGGGGCACCGTGCTGCGCCCTCTAAGCGCAAAGGGAGATACGCAAATATGCGGCCCCATAGAATAAAGCCCACTCCAGTTGTGCCGCATATTTGCCTACGCTCGGTGTGAAGGGGTTAATGTAGGGATTTAACCACTTCCCTACCACCGTATACAGAATGACGGCCGGAAAGTGGTTCAGTTATCCTGACTAGGCGTTATATGACGTCCAGCGGGATAACATGCCGGTGTGCACGGCGACCGGTAGTGTGGTGTGTCAGTCTACACACTGCATCTTCAATCTAAATTTCAGAAGCTCTTTACCATGTGATCAGCCGTGACGAATCACGGCTGGTCACAGTGTAAACAGGCAGAGCCGTTTATCGGCTTTTCCGCTACTCGCGTTTGCAGACGTGAGTAGAGGAGAGGCGATTGGCAGCTCTCCTGACGGGGATTTGAGCTGATTATTTATCAGCGCAGCCCCCCCAGGATTGCCACCCTAGACCACCAGGGATGCCAGCCAAGACCACCAGGTAAGGGGCACACAATGTCCAACAGGGATGGCACTGTGCCCATCTGTGATGCCTGCCAGTGCCATCCCTATAACTGCTCCCTAACGGTGCCCATCAGTGCTCATCATCGCTGCATATCAGTGGCACAAATCTGCCCGTCACCTTATCAGTGTCAATCAGTACTGCCTCATCAGTGAAAGAGAAAATGGACTTACTTACAACGTTTTTTGACGGAAAAAAAGAAGAAAACTTTTTTTCTCTTACGTTCACTGACAGACGCAGCTCTTCTTAATTGACACGTGGGTTTTATGTCGTCCTATCAGGAGTGACTAGGCAAAACAGATGCAAAAGCATCAGGGATAGGCTGGCCCCTCCCATGGGGGCCGTCCTCACCTGAGCCTATAAAACCCCCTGCTGGCCAATGGCATTCAGTTTTTGTTTGCCTAGTGCAAAGGAGTTGACTGGGTTCCCTTTATGGGACCTGCGTTTTTTTTTTTTCTGCATGTAATTTTTTTTTTTCTTTTTCTGAAAATGATGAAGACTTCTATCAAGCAGCCGGTCTTGGCATAGAGAGGATATCACGAATCCAAAGCTTTGCCCTGACCGGCCACCTCCTGACGACCTACCCTTAAATGTCAGGGCCCGTTCCGTGCGGGCGGCCTGTGGCTGTTGCCACTTGTGCCCAGTGTCTGGCTTTTGCCTTTCCAGTGGCCTTGGCCAGCAGCAATCCTTCCCGGGACAAGGGGGGTAAGTCTGCTTCGGGTGGCTACCCGCAACGCCCGTCGGACTGGTGAGTGGACCCCTCCCCTGCCCTTAGGACGTTGGGGGGGGCGACATCCGAGGCAGTAATTATTTATTGGTTGTAGCTTCTTTCCCCTGTTTGCGCGGCGTCGCGTTGTGTCTTTTAAGGTCCTGGGACCTATACTGCATCACTGGGGAACGTTCGCTCGCACACTTTTAAAATAAATTATGCTGCACGAGCGCCATTTTCTCCCCGGTGGCGGTTTTTGGTATTACACTCTGTAAATTCTCCTCAGAGAAGCGCAGCTGTATGTGTGATGCAGTCCTCAGA
>BLSH010452010.1:427066-439617 GCA_018402905.1 Glandirana rugosa
TGTCTGTCACATGACTCGAGACACACGACGTGACATAAAGGACTATACATTTGTTTATTACGTAAGACATACGGGTTGATTAACCGACCTGCTAATTAGATATTACTTTTATCAACTGTTGGTAAAAGTATTAGCTAATCAACAGCTAATTAGTTAAGTAACAAAGTCGGGATTAAAGTTCTGGGCCCAGAATGCGTCCCGACTCCTGATAGAAGGGTGGGGTACATTCTTTTTACCTACGGACTCGTCGGTCATGGTCTTGAAATGGTACTCTCCTTACCCTCCTTGAGCGTACGAGTGTATATGAGTCTTCGTGGTCCATGAAGAAAGAGGACCTCAAACCGGAATAAACTCACAACCACCTCCTTTACATGGGGTGGGAAGATAGTCCTCAGCCCTGCGTAAGACCCGGGTCTTGAAATTAGGGCTGAAACAATGAATTGATTAATCGACAACTAATCGATTATGAAAATGGTTGTCAACTATTTTCATTATAGATTAATCGTCCAGCCAATTAGTTGGGCATACAGAATGCATTATTTGTTTACATATCAGGAAATACAGTGCAGCACACAGAGCTCAGTACACTGTCCATACATGTCAGTAAGTGCCTGAGAACTTGTGAATGTGTGCGGAGCATTGCATCATGGGACATGTTGTTCTGGCAGGAAGTGAGTGGTTCTAAAGGCAGAAGTTTTTTTTTTTTTTTTTACTTTGCCGGGCGCTCTATATTACACTTTGCAGCTTGGTATTGGGGCACTCTGATGGCAGGAGGAGCCAGAAGCGTCGGTGGTGGACCCCAGAAGAGGAGAATCAGGGCTGTTCTGTGCAAAGCCATTACACAGAGCAGGTAAGAATAACATGATTGTTGTTTTAAAAAAATTAAGACACTGTGCAGGAAGATCAGAATCTGAACCCAAAGAAGGTGGAGGCTGATAGACTGGAGGTAATAGAAGGCATTACAAATACATTTAAAGTAAACTTTTACCAGTATTGTGCATTATATTTAAATTGATCATATCCATGAAAAAAAAGTCTCAGCTTTTAGTACTACTTTAATATAAAAGATTTCTATCTCCCTACCACCTTAGCTTCATGTCTGACTCCTAGTTAAAATACCCATATATCTTACTTCTGGGTGTATTTATTATTATATATGCTTTTGTCTTAGTCTCAGGTTGGATTAGAGATTGTGCTCCCCAACCATATAGTTGGCTATTTATATTTACCACTGCATAGCGATATTTAACCACTTCCTTACTGAGCACTTAAACCCCCCTCCTGCCCAGACCAATTTTAGGCTTTCATCGCTGTCGCATTTTGAATGACAATTGCGCGGTCGTGCGGCGATGTACCCAAATAAAATTTTTACAATTTTTTCCCCACAAATAGAGCTTTCTTTTGATCGTATTTGATCACCTCTGCGGTTTTTATTTTTGCGCTATAAACAAGCAAAGAGCGATTTTGAAAAAAGAACAATAGTTTTTACTTTTTTGCTATAATAAATATCGAAAAAAAAATATAAAAAAAAATTATTCATCAGTTTTGGCTGATATATATTCTTCTACATATTTTTGGTAAAAAAAATGGCAATCTGCATATTTTGATTGGTTTGCGCAAAAGTAATCGCGTCTACAAACTGTGGGAATTGATTTATGGCGTTTTTTTACTAGTAATGGCGGCGATCTGCGATTTTTATTGGGACTGCGATATTGCAGCGGCCGTTTCAGACATTTTTGGGACCAATGACATTTATACAGCGATCAGAAATTTAAATGTCCACTGATTACTATATAAATGTCATTGGCAGTGAAGGGGTTAACCTGAAGGGGGCAGTGAAGGGGTTAACAGTGTTCCCTGGGTGTGGTCTAACTGTTGGGGAGGGGGGGCAGGGCTGGTCGGGATGTAACAGATCTAACTGATCCCAGTGACCGGGATCAGTAGATCTGTCATGTCCCGTTCACAGAATGGAGTTCCCCGTTCTGCAGCTGCTAATGGTGATCAGCGGGTCTCGGGCGGACATAGAGTCCACGGGGGCACGCCCACGCAGCGTGCGGCGGCTGCGAGAGCGCGCCGCCACAGGCGGGGAGCGTGCACAAAGGAGGACGTCCATAGACGTCGTCCGGGTATTTCAGAGCCGCGCTGTAGCTGTCTTTTGGCTATAGCGCGGATCTGAACTGGTTAAGAATAAATTGCCCCCTTTTTTTTAACTTTACATATTAACTAAATTATGCACCACACTTTTTTAAAGATTATCCCATTTAGCGAAACAATAATCAGCAAAATAATCGTTAGTTGCAGCCCTACTTGAAACTTACACAGATCTTCTGCCCCCCAGTCGGAGAGGCCAGAGAACAAAGGCAACATACGTTTGTGCAGCCATTTTTCTCTTTAACCACTTCAAGACCAAGCCTGTTTTTTGGGTTCAGTGTTTACGAGTTAAAACTAGGTTTTTTTGCTATAAAATTACTTAGAACCCCCAAACATTATATATATTTTTCTAACACCCTAGAGAATATAATGGTGGTCATTGCAAAACTTTGTCACACCGTATTTGCGCAGCGGTCTTCCAAGTGTGCTTTTTTTAAAATAAATTCAGTTTTTTGTTAAATAAAAAAACAGTAAAGTTAGACCAATTTTTTCCCATATTGTGAAAGAAAATGTTACGCCGAGTAAAATGATACCCAACATGTCATGCTTCAAAATTGCGTCCGCTTGCGGAATGGCGACAAACTTTGCAACTTAAAAATCTCCATTGGCGGCGTTTAAAAAATTCTACAGGTTAGCAATTTTGAGTTACAGAGGAGGTCTAGTGCTAAAATTATTGCTCTCGCTCGAACGATTGCGGCGATACCTCACATGTGTGGTTTGAACACCGTTTTCATATAAAAGGCAGGAAACCCGCGCTCACTCTAAAACCGGTTAGGGTAATAAAAATATGAATTAAAATAAGATGATAAATGTATATGGTTTAGAAGTGGCAGCACACATAAAACAATAGATCTATATTGTCTGAAAGTTCGCCGGGGTATATATGCAGCGCCTAAAATCATAGAGAAAGGGCATTCATATGGTCTTTTACAGGCAAAGAGTTCATCTCGCTATATGGTGACACAAAATTCATAAATCCGTATAGTAATCTTCAGAAATCCGCGATGTATAGGTAACGGGTGTAAGCTTACCAGATATTGGTAGTACATGCGGGGATCCCTCAATCCTATGTTGTGCTGGATCCTTGTGGAATACTCTATCCAGGGGAGGGCAATGATGGGGAAGAGAATGGCTCCAAATCCTCACGTTTCCATCTCAGGGGGTCATCCAATGTATATCTCCGATATGTGGGCAAGAAAAAGATCCGCAATCGTGTGATATCGTTTTAAAAGATTTATTCCAAATTACAGATTAAAAATACTCACGTTGTGTATATAACTCAAGAGCTCTTATAAAAGACAGGAGAGATAAGGGAAACCGACGCGTTTCGGCTCACATGCCGTCATCTGGGGTATCCCCCCCCCCCGTCAGACCTGCTATTTATAGTAACTACCAATACATTAATGACCAGCCTCTAGAGGGCTGCAAAAACGGAAGTCCAATTTTGGCATTCAAAATGGCGCCGACGGCGTGCGTTCCACGCCTCTATCTCATAAGGATATAATTCACATGGTTAATATGACCAAAAAAGTGAAGAAAACACAGTAAGGATTTGGTTAGAGGAACTGAGTTGTGGGGACAAAAAGAATAAGTATTTCGTGTTAGTGCCACTAGTGTGCAGTTAGTGGGAGACTGTGACCCGGAAGTGCTCGAACATGCCAGATGGCTATCATAAAATAGGGAGAGTGTGTGTGATAATGAATGGACACCTTTAGACCCGGAGAAGTTTAAAAGTAGAATGAGAGTTATTAATCAATGCTGGAGTGGTGCGTCCTTCTGTCTCCCAGCGATTTAGAAGTGACATGATGCACATCCAGTACACAACGGACCGACAGACACCGCCCAGGACGTGAGGTGAAGGAGGCGTCGCCTAGGTCCGTCCGTTCGTCAACCGGAAATGACGTATTAGGTAGCCAACGTCATTTCCTGTCTGCTAGGAACTGTAAGCAGAGGGTGTATGAGTATCAAAGATCGGGTCTGTAGACGATCGTGAGTGTATGACACCTCACGATCGTATTAAGTTAGTGCCGATACAAATTGTAAAATTGTAAATCCATAAGGCAGACAAAAAGTGTGGATCTAGGAGACAAAAATATATGTACTAAAGTACACGAGAAAGTGCTAATTGGTTAGATAAATAAAAGAAAACCGGGATAAATATATCTGTAAAAGTATATAATATATATTATGAGCGAGTTTGTATGATTATAAAAAGACACAAAAGACCGTTATTATAAATATATGTAAAAAATATATATGTACGGGGGAAAAAAGTTAAGAGTGTTGTATATGCATGGTGTTTAGGAATGTCTGGTTTTGACCCGAGGACATAATGACCCAACGTGAAAAAGGAAGAAAAATTAAAAATAAAAATAGAAATGATTAAAAAGTAAAAAATAGGAAACGGGTAAATCCAAAAAAGTTATTGCAGCCAGATTTTTGGACAAAATGGGACGTACGTTGTACAATCCATGTATGACACTGATATATATATATATAATAATTAAGATAGGTGCGATCATATATAAAATTCTGCATAATAAGGGGTAAAGATAGACAGTTGCATGTTAGGAGGTATAAATTTTTGGGTTATCCACATATAATGTAAACAATATACAAACTATAAAAACTTTTTTTTTATATATGTGGGCGGGACTTGCGTATGCGGGGACGGAGTGCTTTTAAAAAAAAAAATGTAATTATTTATTTTGCTTTTTTATTTTTACACTGTTCTTTTTAGAAAAAAAACTATTTTTTTTTTTTTACTTTTTGCTATAATACATATCAAAAAAATGGATTAATCTACATATTTTTGGTAAATAAAATCGCAATTAATGTTTGATTGGTTTGCACAAAAGTTATCATGTCTACGAACTATGAGAATTGATTTCTGGCGTTTTTATTATTATTATTTTTTTTTTTTTGTTAGTGGTAATGGTGGCGATCTGCAATTTTTATCGGGACTGCGATATTGCGGTGGACAGATCGGACACTTTTGACACTTTTTTGGGACCACTGACAATTATACAGCAATCAGAGCTAAAAATAGCCACTGATTACTGTGTAAATGTCATTGGCAGGGAAGGGGTTAACACTGGGGGGCAATCAAGGGGTTAAATGTGTTCCCTTACTGTGTTCTGTGTGGGGTCTGGGCTGGCAGGGACATGACAGATCTAACCGATCCCAGTTACAGGGATCAGTAGACCACTGTCATGTCCCCTGACCGAATGGGAAAGCGCAGTGTTTACATTGACGGTTCCTCGTTCTGCCATTGTATTAGGCGATCACGGGTCGCTGGCGGACATCGAGTCCGCCCGACCCGCGGCCACACTCGTGTGGCAGGCACGAGAGCGCGCTGTCTGCAACTGCGCCTGTGCGAATCGCCGTAAGTGTATGCCGATCCGCGCAGGGCTGCCAACCTGCCACCGTATATGTACAGGAGCTGGTCGGGAAGTGGTTAATGCATTTATTGGCTGAGACAGCAGCGCGGCGCCATTGGCTCCCGCTGCTGTCAAAGTCAGTCAGCCAATGATAATAAGGGGCAGGGCCAGGCTGCTCTTTGCAAATCCACTGCAACAGAAGAGGTAAGTATAACATGGTATTTTTAAATTAAAACAAAAGACTTTACAATCACTTTAAGTTAGAGCTCTTCTAAGCACTATAGTAAAATAGTCCAACCTTTTATAGTCAAGTCATATTCCACTGAGGCAATTTGTCCTTCGATGAACTCGATGAAGACCATTTTATAGAAATTCTTTTCTTGTTACAGGTGACCAGGTCAGCCATCGGGGTGCCCTGACTGGTGGTTACTATGACACCAGGAAGTCTCGTCTGGAGCTGCAGAAAGATGTGCGGAAAGTAGAGGATGAACTGCATGCGCTGGAGGCAAAGCTTAACGAGAACCTTCGCAGAAACATTGAAAGTATCCTTTAACTGAGATATTGTAATAATAATAAAAAAAAAAAATGACCGTGCACCCAATACTATTTCAAAAGAGGCACCCTACAGTTCTTGCATCTCGTTTTTAGATTTAACTGAATGCAGAAGTACTTAGCTGGAAGGCCTCAACTTATCTCTAATGCAGAGTTTAAGATGAACTAATACTTTTGTCCATTTAAGGCAAAGTTACAATGTCTTTGTAAAGATGCCCCTCTCCAGCTAATACATGCTGCTTCCTCCTTTGACACAAGAAAGAAATTGCATGCCCACAGCTCCCATAATGCAGTGTATATAGCTAGCAGCCAATCCCTAGGCCTAAGCAGTATCGCATTATATATGGGTTAAAGTCGCTAGGTATTTTGATGGTGGCTGCAAGTGAGAAAGGAGTGGTGTAAGAACTCTGAAGAGGTATCTAGGAAGGTGGTAGCTTTAACCACACTATCAGTGCAAAGTGATTAGTTGCTCTTTAACCTCACCCAAGCTGTTTTTAGGGAAACCTTCAGAGATGCTGGTAAAGCGTTTTACCGCTGTTATAGCGGCACTTTGGCGCCACTATTCGGGTGGCAGCGGGGCACTTTTAACCCCCAAGAAGGCACTTCTTAAGCGGTGTACATCCGCTTCATTTTAATGGGCAGGGGCCGTCCCAGATATGCTTTTTTTTTTCTGTCCTGCAAGCGCGCACCGACCCAGTGTGAAATCAATCCAACTTTCACACTGGGGTGCATTAAGAGGCAGTTTAGAGGCGCTTTACAGTGTGAAAGGAGTCTTCGAGGAAAAGACCCCAAGAACTACATGTAAGAGGGCCCCTCTGGTCTTCATTGTTTCTTTTTTTTCTTGAACCCCTTCATACCGGATGTATGCATATATGCGTGGTCCTTAACACCGAGCTCCCGCATATATGCGGCCCTGTGTAAACCACTTACCGTGCTGAGAGCATACATGGAGGTCGGTAAGCTCCTGATGCATACTTGCGATCGGTAGCTTTCCAATCATTTGACCGCTGTGACAGCCAATCAGCGGTCACATGGCCTGAATGCCCACCTCCTGGCTTTTAGAACTCTTAAAGGGGCGGGAGGTGGTCGGCATGAAAGGGTTAAACATGTTCTACTGGGGTGTGTATGTTCCTTAGTGTTGTGCAGGGATTAATAACGAAATTGACCAGCTGATGAACCAGATGCAGCAGATTGAGACACAGCAGAGAAAGTTTAAAGCCTCACGAGACAGTATATTATCAGAAATGAAGATGCTGAAGGAGAAGCGTCTGCAGTCTGAAAAGACTTTCATGCCAAAGGTGAGCTTCAGTTTTGTTTTGTTTTTTTATTTTTTAATATAAATGCAACATTTTTGTTAATGGTTTTGATGTTCTCGTTTTTCGTTAGTCAGCCTGGGCTAGCCTAAAATGTTAGCTGATGCACTGTGTTGCCTGTAGGAACCCAAGTATGCTTTAATATTTTTAACAGGCTGTCTACTGTACATGCCTCTATGATGTGTAAAGATTAAAGTGGCACTAATGGCACAACTATCTACCTTAGTTTCAATTGTCTGAAACCACCAGGTCCCGAACCATCATCCGTTTCCCTGAGTGCTTTCGGGTGCTGGTCTTCAGCCATTTTGATTGGCTGGCATGGGGTGGCGTTACTCCGACGCATGCTCAGCTCAGTGTGCATTCTGCAGAGGATTGCAAATGGGTAGGTAAGTGTACTTTATTGTAGAAGAGACAGTGCATGTTTTTTCTTCAATAAAATCCTGCCTATTCATGATTTTGTGCTTTTTGTTTTTTTTTTTAATATGTAGTTCCTCTTTGATAGTTGAATGCAAGGGTCTGGGGTGGAGGATAGGAGCCCTGACAGCTGTGGCTTAGGATCTAAGGGATCTCAGATAGGGTGGATTTAAAGCAGAGTTCTACTCATTTCAAGTTTCCCCCGCGGCATTGATGATATTTCCATTACTCATTGGAAGTTCCAACCACCGCCCCCCCAAAGCCATTTACCTTATTTGTCCATCAGAACGGTCCTCTTCCACTTACGTCATATCCGGCCGCTCATTGACACCTGGGATATGAGTGTCTTCAATCCCAGGAGGCAATGGGCAGCCTCCGCTCCTATTTCTGTAGCCGTGTTTTACACGCAATGCTCATGTGCGAGATCGGGAGGTGCATGCTGGGTAGCCAGCAGCACCTTATCCCGGAAAGAGCAGCAAGTGGGCTTCAGATGCCTACTTGGCAGATGGGAGCGCGTGTGCTAAGCAGAGCACAGGGAGTTTTTAGACCGCTTCCCGACTGGCTCACGTACATTGACTGCTGCAGAGTGGCAGCGTCCCGCGAATCGCCATCCATAAACGGCGGCTCGTGCGTGTGCTGTAGCAGGCAGGCCCGCCACACTCTGCAGAAGTGTGGCCGCGGCTCAGGCGGACTCGATCTCCGCCATGGAGCTGCGATTGCCTGGCAGAGAAGAAAAACAGGGAACCGCCAGTGTAAACACGGCGGTTCCTCACTCTGTCAGGTAGCACATGTGAGATCTACTGATCCCTGTCACTGGGATCAGTTAGTTCTCTCATGCCCCTGGCAGCCCAGCCCCCTCACGGTTAGAACACGCCTAGGGAACACAGCCCCTAGATCTCCCTCTGCAGGTTAACCCCTTCACCGCCAATGACACACAGTAAACAGTGGATATTTAAATTCCTGATCGCTGTATAAATGTGATTGGTCCCAAAAGAGTGTCAAAAATGTCTGCTGCAATATCACAGTCCCGATAAAAATCGCAGATCGTCGCCATTACTAGTAAAAAAAGAAAAATTCTAAAAATGCCAGAAATGAATTCTCATGCTTTATAAACGCGGCAACTTTTGCGCAAACCAATCTATAAACGCCGATTGCGATTTTTATTATTTTTTTACAAAAAATATGAGGAAGAATATAAATCACCCAAAACCGATTTATTTTTATATATATATATATATATATCAATCAATTTTTTTTTTTTTTTTTTGGATATGTATATTAGCAAAAAGTAAGAAATGTTTTTTATTTTTATTTTTTTCAATATAGTCACCCTTTTTTTGTTTATAGTGGTGATCAGAAATGACGCAGAGGTGATCAAATATGACCACAAGAAAGCTCTATTTGTGGGAAAAAAAGGACGCAAATTTAGTTTGGGTACAACATTGGACGACCGCGCAATTGTCAGTTAAAGCGATGCAGTGCTGAATCGCAAAAAGTGCTCTAGGCCTAACGTGGGAAATCCTTCCGGTCCTTAAGTGGTTAAAGAACAATCTAATAAGAAAAACGGCATTAAGTACAAAAGCTGGAATGTATTGGATAAAATGAGACCATCCTGGTGGTGTTTTTTAGTAACAAATGCTGGAATATATTCGATAAGATGAGACCATTGCAGGGGATTTTTTAGTAAAAAAAAAAATAAGGCTGGAACTCCGCTTTAACCACTTCAGCTCCGGAAGACTGCGTTACTTTACCTGACAATTGCACGGTTGTGCGACACTGTACCCAAATAACATTTTTTATCCTTTTTTTTTTTTTTCCCCCACCACAGATGGGGCTTTCTTTTGGTGGTATTCGATCACCTCTGCGTTTTTTATTTTTTGCACTATAAACAAAAAAATCGACAATTTTGAAAAGAAAAAATATTTAATAAAAGTTATTATTATAATGATCATCTACTTAATGCTATAAAACATACCCAATAAAAAAATGTAACAAAATCTAAAATTTTCATCAATATAGGCCAATATGTATTCTGCTACATATTTTTGGTAAGAAAAATCCCATTAAGCGTATATTGAGTAATTGGTTTGCGCAAATGTTAGTGTCTACAACTATGGGATATATTTTATTTGTATTTGTAATGGTAGCAATCAGTGACTTCTAGCGGGACTGCGATATTGCGGCCGACAAATTGGACGCCTAACTGGCATTTTTGACCTTTTGCAGGAGAGCGGCCGCCCTGCCGCAGTATATCTACGGTGGATGGTCATGAAGCGGTTAAAGGGTAACACAAACAGGAGTTTTAAGCTAGTTCATGTTCACTTGAAAATGTGAAGATCCAGAGTTCCCTAACCTTTTAGTTTGTAAGCCACATTAAAGGCAGCTGAGAGCCATTGGTGGAAAACCACTAGTTTATACCAATTTTAATGCTCTCACAAATCCTTGTTTTACAGCAACGCAGCTTGCAGAGCTTGGAGGCCAGTTTACATGCCATGGAGTCAACTCGGGATTCCCTTAAAGCAGAACTGGGGACAGACCTGTTATCACAGCTAAGTCTGGAAGACCAAAGGAGGGTAGATGCCCTGAACGATGAAATCCGACAGTTGCAGCAGGTAAATAACCTTTAAATGTCAGGCGTGATGGCAAGTTGGGCAGGTTCTGGATTGAACCGCTTTTATTCATTAACAGAAGTTAAAAGGAGCTCAATTAACATGATTCATTTTTTTAGGACAATCGACAACTCCTGAATGAAAGAATCAAGCTGGAGGGCACAATCACTAGAGTAGAGACATACCTGAATGAGAACTTACGGAAGAGGCTGGACCAAGTAGAGCAGGTGAAAACAACTTCGAGTTTCAGCCAACTTGTTTTTTTTAGAACCAGTTTCTTGAAACATGGACAGGACTGAGTGTCTTTTAATTTTAGTTTTAAATGTATGATTTCTGCTTTATACGGTCTAGGAACTGAATGAGCTGAGAGAGACAGAGGGGGGGACAGTACTTACTGCGACCACATCTGAACTGGAGAACATCAACAAACGTATCAAGGAAACAGTGGCACGATCAGAAGGTGACTATGAATTTCATATTCTTATGAATTGCCATTGCATTTTTCATCAACATAGTGAACCTGAACTAAAAAAGTGATGACTGTTTGTCCATCAGGTAACGCCTTTAAATGGTAATTGTGCCTAATCGGTCCCCTTAAAGATTTACCTTTCTGTGTTGAATTCCTCCCGAAAAACAGTGTACTTCCTGTGCATTAGGCCCCTTTCACATGATCGGCCCGCTGGGATACGCCTGTCAGTTTTTCAGGCGGATCCGAACGGGCCACTCATAGACCTCTATGGGCAGGCGGATGTCAGCAGTGATGTTTCCGCTGACACCTGTCTGCCATCCGCACCGACAAGATCCGCTCAAAAAAGATGTATGGGCGATACGTTTGCCATCCGTCCAGCGGATGAGATCGAATGAAAACAGACATCTTCCCCATAGAGAACAACGGAGATTTGACAGGTCTGTCCCTGCACAGTGAGCAGAGACGGAGCTGTCATCCACCGGCTCAGCGGAGATCAACGGAGCGATCTCCCGCTGAGCTAGCGAAGCCTGCTAAACGGAATCGCCCGTGTGAAAGGGGGCTTAGGTACTTCTGTGCCTTCATCAGTGTATATCTGCAGCCTGAGATTAAGGCACTGCTGCCTCAGACTTGCTGGTCTTACCAGATTTGAAGTGAGATAGGGTGATGTCACTATTGTGCTGCTCACGGTTCTTCTTGTTGGAGAGATTTACCTGAGAATTGGCAGCGCAAGGATCTCCCTGCTTCGGGTTCAGTCTGTGGATCTGTGCCTCCACCCGCTCTCCTGCTGTTTTTTGATCATTGCCTCATTGATCTCATTGTCAGGTCTCGATGTAAATATTGATAAAACTGAAGCAGAAATAAAAGATCTTGTGAAGAGCATGGATCGATGGAAGCACATGGAAAAGGAGAATATGGACGCCATTAATCATGACACAAAGGAACTTGAGAAGATGACCAACAGACAAGGAATGCTCTTGAAAAAGAAAGAGGAATGTATGAAAAAGATCAGAGAACTGGGCTCCCTTCCGCAGGAGGCCTTTGAAAAATACCAGACGTTAACTTTAAAACAGGTAAATGTGAATTCATACTTAGTGTATGTAAACCATAAAATATAAATTAGAATACCTTACTCTGCACATTTTAAAGGAAGCCCATGTATTGTTCATTCTGTCCCAGTATTTATCCCATTCAGCTCTTTGGACATACGTACGTCCAAAGAGTGGACCTTTACAGCCTGTTCACGCTGAACCCGACTTTAAAATCGTGTGACTTCACGATTTTAAAGTCACAGGTCAGTGCAACTTGGCAAACATCTGTGCAACTTCATGCACAGATGTCTGTAAGTCGCACCTGTAATCGGGAAAAATAGTGCAGAAATTTTTTTTCAAATCGACACGGCAGTCGCACTGATTTGAACAGTTCCATTGCTGACAATAGGGTGCAACTTGTCATTCCAGTTGGACCTGTCGAATCACACCAGTGTGAACAGGGGCTCAATCACAAGCTGATGGCAGCAGTAGCAGCCATCAGCTTGTGTGTGTTTTGTTTAGACCAGCTTCAAAGTGAAAGTTATGTGGCAGCTGCTGATCACTTTCACAGAGCCCCCTGACCCTCCTAATGTCTTCATAAAAAGTGCCTGTCACCTGCCCAATCCTATCACATA
>BLSH010452010.1:501723-513218 GCA_018402905.1 Glandirana rugosa
AATCGCCGATCGGCGGTCGGCAAGTGGTTAAAGAAAACATTTTTTTTTTTTTTTTGAAACCCTAAATTTTGGACCTAACTCCTGATGGAATTAATCAACCTTTGAGAGGATTTTTATATTGTTTGGGATTTTGTTTTGTAATTGACCTACTGTTTTTTTAGAACAGAATTTATATATATATATATATATATATATATATATATAATATATCTCGTGTACATTTTGTATCTTTGTTTTTAATAGCCCTGAGTCAGGGGGAGTCTCTAATCCCCCGAAACGTGTTGGCTCGATCCTACTGTATATACCACAAGCAAAATAAAAATTTACTCACGATTTACCTGTGACTCTGGGCGCTCCTTCCACCCACCCACCCCTGGATCCAAGTGTGGAAACGACATCATCAATCATTTTCCAGAGGCAGCAGCCCTAGCCCGCAAAAGGGCTCCCCATCTCCTCTGCACCCAGTTAGCTAGAGGCACTGGGAGGGGGTCGGCCCCCATGACCACCCTCATACAGACTTCTAATATAGGAAGCCAGTCCAGCACAGTCTCCCACCTGACAAGAAACACAACAATTTTATGATGTCAGAGTGCCATATTCTCCTGGGCCAGGCTGATGCGATCAAACTTGCCAGAATGCCTTCCACCTGTATTATGCTAGATAGACTAGGTAGAAGCTTTAATGGTGGGAAGGCATAAATTAGTGAGAACTGGTCCAATGGCAGCACCAGAGCACCAAACATGAGTGCTATAGTATTCCTGGTCCTGGATATTAATTTGTCCAACATAGCATTGAACTTGCACACCAGAAGATCTGGGGTTCTCCACTATCGGCAGAACACCTCTGGAGCCCACTAACCCAGAGTTAGTTGCTGACAAATGAGAAAATCTGCCTGCCAATTTTCCACACCTAGAATATTAATGGTGGACAAAGCGGGAACAAAAAGTTTCACCCAAGACAGGACGTGATCTGCCTCCTCCTGAGCAGCCCATCTTCTGGTGCCTTCCTAATAATTTATGTACACCACTGCAGTGTTGCTGTCCAACTGAACCCGTACAGGGAAGCACTGTAAGGGCAAGGCAAATTGCCCTCAATTCTAGGATGTTGATAGGGAACGACCTCTCCTGCGTTGACCAACTGACTTGGACTGAGAGATTATCCAGAACTTCACCCCTACCCACAAGGCTGGTGCCCATCTTCGGGACCCTCCAAGACAGAGGGAAGGGATGGGTTTCCCGTGTCCAGCATCCATGAAGAGATCCACCAGTCCAAAGACAGCCTTATGCTGAGGTCTAACTGCATCGGGTGTGTGCTATTCCACATTACTAAGAAATTCTGTTGGAGGCATCTGGAATGACTCTGGAACTGCCTTGAAGGAGGCTACCACCTTTCTCATTCAAAGCCAAATTGAGGGACTTGTATCAACTCCACCTGAGTCCTCAGACCAAGGCATTTGTCTTAGTGGAGGATCACTTTCAAGTGGACTGCATCCAGCATTAGACTTAGTCCCAACCCAGTGGTTTGAATAATTAACACTGACTTTTGAAAATTCAGGACCCATACGAGATGTGCAGATAAGCATCCACTGATGCCAGGAAATCACCCTGCTGGAAGGGAGCAACCACTGATTGCACTGATTCCATCTACAACTTCTTTACTGGGGGAAACACGTTGAGTCTCTTGAAATCCAGGATGGGACGAACATTCCTGTTTGGTTTCAGAACCATGAAGCGGTTCGCTGTCTGGAACCAGGACAAACACTCCTTGTGATAGATGGTCAAGAGCTTTGAATAGTCCTTGTTTGATAGAAACATTTGAAGTACAGGCAGTCCCCTAGTTATGAACATCCGACTTATGAACGACTCCTACTTACAAACGGAGGGAGACAACAGGAAGTGAGAAGAAATCTCCCCCTAGGAAGGGAAATTCACTCCTGTAAGAGTTATTATGGGGAAAAAGGGGTCTCCACTGATGCTTTATCACCAAGGTTTGTTTCCACAACAACCCAAAATTTTCAAAATCCGATTATCATTGGGACAGGAAGTGAGGTGAAATCTTCTGAACAGAAACATAGACAGCAAAACAAGCATTACAGGGGTGTTACCCCTTCCCTATGCTATCCAAAGAGCTTAAAAATATTTGTTTTGGCTGAAGCTACACTTAAAAAATGTACACTGTTCCGACTTACAAACAAATTCGACTTATGAACAAACCTACAGTCCCTATCTTGTTTGTAACCCGGGGACCACCTGTATAAAGCACGGATGGGGAAGGCACCAAATTTTCAGCTTGTTACCCTGAGCCTTTAGTTTGCAAACCCACTAGTCTACAATCTCCCCCGCTAAAAGTCCATGAAGGCCTGCAAATGTGCCCCCTCATTGTGAGAAGAACTTGTCCCCTGGCCTAGAGGGCTCAGGAGTCCATGTCTTTTTTGAAACTGGGAGTGGGTATTGGGCTTGTAACCTGAGGCCTGTGGTTGGTGAAAGGAATGTGTAAAAAAAAATAAAGTTTGGGCAAACTTTTTCCACCATAGACTTTGACGACTTCTTAAACAGTAACATAAGGTAAGGTACTCTTTACTCACTGTTACCTTTTGGATGTAATCACCCAAGTAGGACCAAACAAATACTCCCTTTGAAAGGGCAAGCGTTTAACATCCTTCTTCCAGGGCAACTCTGCTGACCAACACTTGAGCCATAAGATCCTGCATATGTGTACTGACAAGACCCCAATTTAAGAAAGATTCTGAATGTAGTCCTTTAAGATGTCCACTGAGAGAGGACATGTGGGAAATCTTCCAAACCTCTCCCAGACTCTGTATCCCCACTAACAGGATCTCTTTAGTCCTCTGATGGGTTCATACCTTAAGGCTTTAGCACACTCCTACCGCGCAATCGCTAGCTGCCCCCACCAGAACAAAGGGAGACTTCAAACAAGGCCTCCAGATGTTTGTCCGAAACATACTCAAAGACCGGGACCTTGTCCACTGGGAACTGTGAATCTTATTGAGATGGGAAACCTTTGGAGCTATTGAAGGCATATTCCATTTCTGAGGGAACTCACTTTCCTTTGGGTATTGTTGTTTAAAGACTTCTTGAACTAGCACCTTGTCAGGGCAAGCTCTGTCTGCTTGAAAGACTTCCTTCAAATAAAGATGAACCAGAAGGGATTGAGGATGTTACAGCAGGGCATGTACTGCAAGCAAGTTACGTCCAGTTTCCTCCAAGCCCAAATGAAGAAATTTAAGACCCATCTCCCAGCAGTCTAAGTCAACTGAGAGGACACTGCTGTTACCCTACAAAGGGGAAAAAGTTATGCCCCCCCAAGAAAAAAAAAAAAAAATCCTTCCTCCTGTGCCTGAAACCCTCGCTCCCCCACAGAAACCTCTATGTGAGCCCCACTGCTATCAAACGTAACTTACTTGCTGTGATATGTCGTCCCATGCACTTCTAGTGATGGCTGAATGCACTGCTTCCACTCACCACTTCCACATGTGAGACCCGAGATGGCGTTCACCTGTACGCTGTGCCTCTTTTGTGATATCCGTGGCCATACTGAACATGTGTTGTCCCAGCCTAGAATGGATGCAGGGGGCCCTGCTTCTACTATAAACTCTTGGGGTGCTCCACACCATTGCCTTCATTTTGCAAACCATTCATAAAATTCTATCCTTATGGAGAAGTTTTCTATGCTTAAATTGACATTAAACTCTAAATTTTTACATCAATTATTCTAAAATATCAAGTATACTATGGCTGTTTTTTTTACATCTTACTGTTGTTTTCAGGCTTCAGAAGGTGTCTGCATGTAGATGTGTATTCCATCTTGAGCACAAGCAGGAGTGGACAGCTATGTTTACACAAGGGAATATGGAAAACAAACGTAGCCACCCTAGAACAGTAAGTCTGAGAATAGCAGAAAAAAAAGCTTGCATTTGAGAAATAAAACATGGGAAAAAAGATATAGAAGGTACATTCTACTTCTATATAAACTTATTGACTTTATTTTATACAGTATAAATTGTGTTTACTACTACAACCTATAACAATAGAAGCAGTGCACCCAGATTGGTGCAACCTTAGTAATACCTTGGAAACCATAACCTGACCCCACGCCGTGGGGTCGGCCAGTAATGTCACTTCAGGGCCTGGATTTTGCTTGGATGCTCATCTTGGCACAAGTGTAGTTAGCTGCAGGGTGCTATATAGGTCCAGAGCTGAGGTCCATTCATATGATTCTTAGACCCTGAAGACACCTCTGGGGGCATGCCCACCATGAAGATCAAAGCCTGGGAACAGCGACCAAGAAAGGAAGGACACCGTTTTCCTTTTATTGGACCAATACTGTCTGATTATAGCATGTATGAAAATTCATGTCTATATTACATGCACTACACGTTAAGCTTCTCCTGCATAGTATTCATTTTTATGTAAAAATTATCAGGAAGCCAGGTGAGTTTATTAATTTATCAAGTGTTTAACTGCTTGCTGACCGCCTCACATCAGAATACAATGGCAGAGCGGCTCTCCTGCGCTGGATCAGGTAGCTAGTACGTGATCCAGCACTTCTGGGTTGGGGTGCTGTGATTAGTAGCAGCACAAGCCAATCAGCGGGTGCCAGCTAATAATTGAACATAATAATATTGCAGGTAATAAAAAACCCAACACAGTGGATGCACCAAGCAGTGTTAGGCACACAAATAACCCCTTCCCAGCCAATGTCATTAGTACAGTAACTGTGTATATTTTTAATACTGATCACTGTATTAGTGTCACTGATTTCCACAAAGTGTCTGATTGCCCACCATACTGTCGCAGTCCCACTATAAGTCACTGATCACCGCCATTATTCGTATATAAATAAAAATTCCAGTGTATATACACCATAGTTTGTAGACGCTATAACTTAAAAGCAAACCAATCAATATACACTTATTAGGGTTTTTTTTACCAGAAATATGTAGCAGAATACATTTTGGCCTAAATTTATGAAGAAATTTGATTTTTGAAATGTTTTATAGCAGTAAGTACAAAATATCTCTTTTTTTTTTTTCAAAAAGTTCAGTATTTTTGCACTATAAACACAAAAAAATAAAACCCAGTGGTGATCAAATACCACCAAAAAGAACGATGTGTGTGAAATAATTCTATAAATGTAATTTGGTTACAGTGTTGCAGGACTGTGCAATTTCCAGTAAAGCACTTAAGAACCGGAAGGATTTACCCCCTTAAAGACCTGGCCATTTTGTGTGATAGGGCACTGCGTCGCTTTAACTGACAGTTGCGTGGTCGTGCGATGTACCCAAACAGATTTTATGTCCTTTTTTTTCCACAAATTTTATTCAGTATATAAACATTACAAGAGTAGGATAATAAAAAGAGCATACAATTACAAGTGTTATGCATTTGAGAGTCATAAACAATCTGCAGCAATAAACATAGGAGTAAACACACATCAAATGAAAAATGATTCGGGTTCAGGGGCACTGGGGCGACCCTAGACCACCCCCCAATCCCACACCATCTATCTCCTGGGCATGTTAAATCAGAGGGGATAGCCCTGATATGCACCACCAACATTTCCCCCTTCCCCCCGTGCCTCCCAGTTTCCATCTAGCAGCATGGTTAAATCTCCGTTTTAATAGCTTGAACTCTCAAATAAGAAAAAAATCTGATTGTAAGTCATTCCTACTAATAGAGACCAAAAAATAAAGAATATATAGTGGGTAACCAATTGAGGTATTCAAAAAAAAAAAAAAGAAAGGACAGATGGGTTGATATGTGCATTAGAAACATTCAGTGGGTTTATTGTGAGTGGTGCAGAAAGGTCTGGTCATAATGGTGTGAGTATCTCATGTGAGTAATACCTCCAGCCGGACCAAGCGCCCTTAAACTTGTCATGTTTCTAGCCTCTGGTATCCAGCGCTCAGCCTCCATGGTTGCGTCTACCTCCCTTTTTCAGTCAACCAGAGTCGGGCAGGCCGTCTGTTTCCAATACCTGGGTATGAGGGCTTTGGCTGCGTTAAATAAATGAGGTGTAACACTCCTCTTGTATTGTTTAAGGGAAGAGGGAACCCCATAAAACAGATAATGCAGTGGGGTACACTCAATGTTCCTCAGGGTTGTCTTTTTTTTTTTTTTTTTATCCAGGGGGTTATAGCCTCCCAAAATGGTTGAATTTTAGGACAGTTCCACCAGAGGTGGAGAGATGTGCTTTGTTGGCCACAACCTTTCCAACACTTACCAACCGTCATTGGGAACATTTGCTTTAGCTTAGAAGGGGTCCTGTACCATCTGGAAATAAATTTAAACAAGGATTCCTGGATGCGAGAGCATACCGATGGGGAATGGGTGAATTTAAGCATTCTTTGCAGGTGTAGTGAACTCCTGACCCAGTTCCCTTTCCCACTCCCTAATATAGTATGGTGTCCCTGTTGGCTGGGAGTCCCGTATCAGTCTGTACATTTGAGATAGTAGGTGGCCTGGGTCTAGGAGCTCCACACACATGGATTCAAACACAGTGAGCGGGTTGCAGTGGGGGGGTCCAACGCACGGGAAAATCTTACCAACTGCCTGTGCCTCCACGACGTGAATGGCAGGATTCCCTGCGGTGCAAATCTAGCATGCTGGTTCCTACCCTTGAGGCCCCAGGATCCAAAGAAACCCCCCTCCTCTGCAGGGGGGAACCAGGGGAATCCCCCTAGGAGGTAAGAGGCGAGGTCTGGGGGGCATAGCGTCCGGATTTGTTGAGTCTATCCCAAGTGATTAGAGTAGCCCTGGTTAGGGGAGAGGTCCAATCTGACAGTCCTCTGGACCCGCACCGAGTCCAAGGGGCTGCTGCCAGATTCCTACCTGCCATCGTCTTTTCGAGCTTGACCCACAGTCTGGTTGAGTTATCGTGGTGCCAGTTTAGCATGCACACTAGCGACATGGCTTTGTAATAAAGGGCTACGTCCGGTAGGCTAAGCCCGCCTTCCGATTTGGGTCTACGTAGGAGATCATGTGCTAATCTCGGATGTTTGCCTTGCCAAACAATGTTTGTAAATTCCCTTCATAGTTTTTGAAAAAAGGCTTGAGGGAGAGCCATGGGTATCGTGTATAGAATATAGATTATCCTCAGTAAAATAGTAATTTTACGGGCGCTAATCCTTCCGAGCCAGGTAAGAGGTAGGGTCCCGCCAGGTTTGGAGGTCATGTACAATCCCTATTAGAAGTTTGCTGTAATTGAGGTCATATAGGAGAGTCTGGTCCTGGGAAATATGAAGTATTGCGTAACGTGAGGAGTCCGGAGAAGACTCCATTGACTTTGACCCGGGCCGTGGTATTCCCATATAATGATTGGACCCATCCTAGCATTCGGTCCTCCAGTCCCAGCCCATGTACCACTGAAAACATAGACCCAGTCTACCCCGTCAAAGGCTTTCTTGGCGTCCACTGGGAGAACACATGGTTTCTGATCCGCTCCATTCTGTGCCCAGTGTACAATATGCAGGGCTCTGATTGTGTTATCTCTGGCTTCTCGACCAACCATGAAGCCCGTCTGGTCCAGATGAACTACAGCCACCACATGGTTTTGAAGGCGGAGAGCCAGTAGCTTAGCTAAAATTTTTGAATCAGCGTTTAACAGGGAGATGGGTCTGTAGTTCGGACAAAGCTGGGGGTCTTCACCCAGTTTGTGTATGACCGCTATATGCGCTAGTAGGGCTTCTGGTGGTAGGGGGTTGGTGGTACTGAGGGAGTTTATGTGCACAAAAATTTCTTATAATAATGGTTTGTAAAGCCATCTGGCCCAGGGCTTTTACCTGAAGGGAGGGCAGCTATGGCTGCGCCTATCTCCTGTTCTGTAAAAGGCCGTTCTAAATCTTCCAGGATTTGGGAGGGCAGGGCAGGGAGTGCTGAGGTCTCCAGGTATGCCTGTATTGCATTCTTGTGTGAAATAGTATCACCTTTGGCGGGGGTGGTAAATTATACAGAGAGGCATAGTACCGTTGGAATTCCGAGGCTATGGATTGGGAATCTATTAGCTGCCTACCTCGTGCTGTCAAACGGCAGATGGCGGAGAGTTTGCGGTTTCTTTAGTTGTCTAGCCAAGAGCCTCCCACACTTGTTGCCGTGTTCATAAAAACTGTGGGCATAAAAACGTAGTTTATTTCTGGCCCTGCGGTCCTTGCATTGGTCGAGCTCAGTCCGTAGGACATTTAATTGCTCAGAGTCTGCCGGGGCAGGAGAGGCTTTGTGCTTCATCTCTAACTCTAATGGATCTTGTTAAGTAGACTGATTTCTCTCTCTACTTTTCTTGATACGGGACCCATGGGATATCAGTTCGCCCCTTATTACCGGCCTCCCACACTGCCTGGCTGGACACCTCCCCCAGCATGTTGGATTCTAAGTAATATCCCATAAAGCGAGTAATCGCTTCCACCACTCCGGGGTCGTCTAAAAGACCCTCATTTAGTATCCAGGTTCTCTCCCCATGATGGGGTCCGATTGAGTGTCTAATCGGAGAATGGTCCAAAATAGTTATAGATTCTATAGTGGAGGAGCAAAACCTTCCTTAGAAAAAATTGATCTATGAAGAACATATCTAAGCAGGAATATGTGTCAAAGGTTTTGGAGAAATAACTATAGTCCCTGTCCTTCGGGTGGAGCACTTGCCAGGTGTCCACCAGGTGGAGAGAGTGGGGAAACATTTTTAACATGCTTAATTGCTCTAAAGGACAGGGCGGATTTGCCGGATGAGGTGTCCATTGTTGGGTTGAGAGTGACATTAAAATCCCCCCCTACAATCAACAGGCCCTCCTTGAACCGTTCAAGTTCCTTAAGGGTGGTGGAAATAAAGTGTGTCGTGCGGGTATTAGGGGCATATAAATTGGCCAGGGTGTATGTCTGGCCCTCAAAGGATCCTTTAATAAACATAAAACGACCACCTGGGTCCATCGAACTGGCGCTCAAGGAAAATGAACATGATTTCTTGATGGCAATAGAGGTCCCTCTGGCTTTAGGTATAGGAGACAGACTATGGTACCACTGGTTATATGTCGTGAGAGGGAGTCGAGGAGTGGACTTGGCAGTGAAGTGCATCTCCTGCAGAAAAATAATGTCTGAAGGTAAGTGACGCAGTTCCTGCCAAAGGCGTCCTCCTTTAGAAGGACCACAGAGACCTCTAGCATTGTAGGACAACAGTTTAAGGGTATTAGGCATAATGAATAATGTTCTCAACCCAACATTGCAAGCTGTTATTAATGAGCCCTCCTCTAGCATCACCCACCACATAATACATAAGCCTCTTCAAGAACATAATAACCCCATCTTCACCCTTCACAAAAACATATTCACAAATAGCATGAACATTAACATTACAGTACAGAAAAATCAGAAGAAAAAAAGAAGTAAAAATTTGAAAAAAAAAAAAACCCTCAAGACCATCTTGTCATTTCTCAAGGTGGGATGTGGTTCTAATGGAGGGAGGTAGGGTTCTGGGGGAGGAAAAAGCCACCCCCCCGCAAGACCACCAACTCGTCCGCCATTTCACGGGTAACCATACCCCAATTCCGGAGTCACTCCTAATGGGGAGAACAAGACTGTCCACATGACAGGGGATCGAGGGACACCCTGGGACATTGAGGAGTTAAGAAAACACAGCAATATTGAACTAGCAGATGTTAGCTGAATCCGAGGAACCTGATAACTTGTTTGATGGGCATTGTTCCAAGAGCAGGGGGTTGTGTGGGGGTGCAAAAGCTGGGCAACTGGCCCATGCCACGGAAACGGCCGACCCATAGTAGCTAATGGGGACCCTTCGACCTTCGCTGTCTGTAGCCCAGGAGCCCACAGTAGCAAAATGTTACTGGATCCAACAATGTTCTGTGCCGGTTGACTCATAATAATAATAATAAGGCCTGAGACACAGTTAAGAGAGGAATGATGCAAACACACTCTGGCTACGGCGACGTTGCCTAGTCCGCTTGCGGGACCTAGTAGATGCAGGACGCCAATTGTCCGGACGTTGTGGTAGCGGGATTGATGTGTTTAGTCTCCAGTCCGGAAAATCAGTGGGGAGAAGGCTCCAGTGTTTCCACAAAGGTTGCTAGGTCAACTTTGGTGCGGAGACTTGCTGTCTTCCCGTTTCTGGTGGCCGTTAGACGAAATGGGAAACCCCATCGATAGGTGACACCTGGCGTGAGTAGGGCTTCCAGTACTGGACGCACTGCCCTGTGCTGCATTAACCACTTGCCGACCGGTGTCTGACAGCGACAAAGTGGTTGGATATCGCAAACCGCCGTCATATGACATGTCCGCCCCAATATCGCCGCCATTATTAGTAAAGAATAAAAAATAAATAAAAACCCCAGAAATTAATTCTCATCATCCGTAAATGCGGCAACTTTTGCGCAAACCAATCAGTAAACGCAGATTGTGATTCTTTTTTTTTTTACCAAAAATATGAGGAAGAATATAAATCGGCTAAAACCGATGAAAAAAATGTTTGTTTTTTTTGGATTTGTATTTTAGCAAAAAGTAAGAAATTTGGGGTTTTTTTTCAAAATTGTCGCGCTTCTTTTGTTTATAGCGGTGATCAGAAATGGCACAAAGGGGATCAAATACCACCAAAAGAAAGCTCTATTTGGGGGAAAAAAAGGACACAAATTTTGTTTGGGTACAACATCGCACGACCGCGCAATTGTCAGTTAAAGCGACGCAGTGCCGAATCGCAAAAAGTGCTCTGGTCCTAAAGTGTGAAATCCTTCCGGGGCTGAAGTAGTAAAGTGTGCCTGGACAGGTCTGGATACAAGGCGATTCGCGCACCATCAAACTTAATCATCGGTGAGTTCCTAGCTGCTCTCATAATCGCTTCCTTTAGAGAATATTTATATAGTTTACAGATTACATCCCTTGGCTTGTCCACATCTTGGGGGACAGGCAGTAGGGCACGATAGGCTCAATTTCAATAGATTCTGGGGTGGCAGATCCCAAGATTTGTGTAAACAATCCCTCCACTGATGGGAGCAGATTAGAGGCGCGTGTGGCTTCAGGCATGCCGCGAATGCGGATGTTCTGATATGATATCACTGTTCTGAAAACATCTGGAAACTGTGTGTGAAGAGCGCAACCATATGCATGCTCTTCTCTATGCTGTATTTTCAAACACACTATCCAGATGTTTGAAGTGCATGTGTATGGTTTCTCCCCGGTTTTAGGTAAAGTGTTCTATTCTATTTCCAGATGTATGAAGAAAAGATGTAATGTGTGAAGAACATCTGTTCTGGTGCAGAACACGTGTGTGAATAGCAGATGTGCAAGCATTAGCGGCAATAAGAAAAGCGACAGACTAAAAAGAAGTGTTCTTCATCTTCACACTTCTTTTTAGTCTGTCGCTTTTCTTATTGCCGCTAATGCTTGCACATCTGCTATTCACACACATGTGTTCTGCACCAGAACAGATGTTCTTCACACATTACATCTTTTCTTCATACATCTGGAAATAGAATAGAACTT
>BLSH010452010.1:533852-546049 GCA_018402905.1 Glandirana rugosa
TTACCAATTACCGCCGTTTTCGTACGTGTACTTAATCGCTTTGTAGGTAGTACCCAATTGTACGACCAGAAACCACGCCTTATGTGGTGCACACCCTAAGTAACATGTCCCAAACCGCGCCAGAAGTCGAGGTACACACAAAGTAACAATTGACTCCACGCGCGTAGAAACGTGTGGAAAGCCGCCCTTGAGTATGTACGACGGAAGTGAGCAAGTACTTGTATGTGCGGGGAAAGATAACATAGAAAACTAACACACAGTAACCAACAATAAACATAACTCGAATGAGCCAATCAACCTCCAAGGCAGTCACATAACGTAAGCTCAATACAAATAACAACCAATGACACACAATCAAAAGATACAATAGAAAGGGGCGTGTATGTTCATGAACGAGTGAAGGCAGCATGTATGAGTTCCCGCCGAAAGGTGTGCAAAGATGCGCGCACCTCAGTTAACAATGAAACACACATGGAGCTGAAGACCGCGCCAAACCCTGTACAATGAATCCCACACGTGGTGTATTCCGCACCAAAGACCAGCATGTTAACCCATGATGGATGTTTCGCTAATTCATGTGCATGCTTTTGCCGCCATTAACCATTTAGTGTGAATCCTATCAAAATATGATTCTTTGGACCATATTTCATAGTGATTATACTACTGTTCCATTAGAGGTTAAATTATGTACAAAGGAAAATAGCTGCTGGTTTCTGTCATGTGGATCAAACCTGACAGACAGCTTACAAACCATTCTCCTTACATAAAAAGTGATACTGATTCCACAAGCACATCTCCACCAAACAGATTAATCTGCACATAATACAGGGGCCCTCCTGGTTGACGGTCATCTGCCGGTGCCACGGAACATGCATCGCACCCCACAAATCCGGACTGGCGTTCCCTCTAGCGTTAACCGCTCAGAGAGCCTGCCGGCCAGGATGGTCAGGTGGGTAGTGTGTGTTTACCAATTAATGGAAGGTTTTCACTGCTTAGGTGTCTATCCTCTTTGTCGGTTAAAATCATATTCGCTATACACAGCGAATACCAGCAAACTGGCAAAGGGAGCTATAATGACAATTTAAATGAAAACACATCCTAATAAAAATGTCCACAAAGATCCCATTAGAATTACCACAACATGAGCAGTATGAGAGAGTGATAACAATAACACCAAATTTAACACACCTGCTCCCCATTCACACCTGAGACCTTGTAACACTAACGAGTCACATGACACCAGGAAGGGAAAATGGGCCCAATTTGGACATTTTCACTTAGCGGTGTACTCACTTTTGTTCCCAGCAGTTTAGACACGTCAGGAACCATGAATCAGACAAAGACAAAAAAAGATAAAATGTTATAAACAAAGTAAACATGGTCAAAACGTAGCTAGGGTTTGGTAATTGGAACGGATAGTCAGAAAAAGCCAGTGAAACAGGAGTCCAGAGATCAGCGAAGTCAAACAAACGGAATGCAGGGTCAGGAGCTGGGAGGAGAGTCAGCCGAGCAGGGTCTTGAATCCAGGAACCAGAAGGGAACGTCAAACAAGCAAAGCCTTTCACAGGAACACACAGCAAAGATTTCTCCAGAGATGTTGACCAGGCGAAGGTGTCTGAGATCTGATCCAGGCAGTTTATATAGCTAGAAGAGCTGGCTAACAAGCTGGATATGGACATCAGGTGAGACAGAGCGAAAGCTGAGACTGGCAATTAACCCTCAGCTGAGCAGCTTGCTCTGAGAAGAGAGGGCTGAGCCCAGCCCTGAAACATTTATGGCTGTGTGTTGTTATCTTGAGGGGACAGCAAATTTACACTGTTAGGGCCCTTTCACACGGACGTGTCCGTGTGTGGGCTCCGTTTTTCTCAGCGGGGATCGCACCGCTGAGCCGACGGATAATGGATCTCTGTGCAGAGACGGATCCGTCAGAGCCCGACTCTCCCCTATGGGAAATCGGATGACAACGGATCCATCTGTCCGTTGTCATCCGATCTGATCCGCAGACGGATTGAAAAGTAGGGTTTTCCTCCATCACACTTTATGGGAGCAGATTGGAGAGCGACGGGTGTCAGCGGACATATCTCCGATGACATCCGTCGCTCCATAGGGCTGCATGGAGGCTCCGTTCAGGTCCCCTTGAAAAAACTGACAGGCGGACCTGAACAGAACATCAGTGTTAAGGGCCCTTATACAAGATATATACTCACTACTTTACATTGTAGCAAAGTGTCATTTTTTCAGTGTTGGCACATGAAAATATTTACAAAAATGTGAGGGGTGTACTCACTTTTGTGAGATACTGTACCTATGATTTTCTTTTTTTTGTGAATCATTGAATGTATTGTTACAGTAATACAGTTCATTGCAGATATGTATACTGTTCGAATTTGTGTAGAAGATTTACATGTGGGTTGTACAATGTTTTTGTCATAGACAGCTGGATAAAAAAAAAAAATATTTTTCAAGATTTTAGTCCTTACTCTTGTCTGGTGAACCTATTATTGTCTGGACAATAAGGGTGTCTTCACACTGAGCTGCTGTGCTTTGGTTGCAATGCAGTGAACCTGCGGTTTTGGTGCACGTTAGCTGCTCTTGGCTTTAGAATTTTTTTACATCCCATTGATTTGGTGCACTTTGGAGCAAAACCACGTGTACACTGCGCTGCAGTTAAAGTCCAGCTGGGCAGTGTGAAGCTGCTCTAAGTGAAAAGGAAACTCTCTAAAAGAGCTCTGGATAGCAGTAAAAAAATCAAAAAGGCATTCTAACCCTAACCTGATTTATTGAAAAAAATCTCAGAAAAAAAAATGACTACTTCATCTCTCATTTTCTTATGGCATAGTCCATTATGTTGCCATCTATGCCACATTTGGTTGCCTTTCCTCCTGGGGTCTTACGCCATTGGAATTTGCTGATTGGCCAGTGGGGTGTCTGGCGCTGCTGGTAGCTCCTTGGTCTTCAGATCATCTTTTTAGGGTGGACTGCTTCCTCCTCTGATTCCGATGTACTGCCTTCGACGGGCTCATATTCTGATTCCGATTGTCGTACGGAACTGTAACTGGGCAGTGAGAGCTCCCCGCTGCTCTCATCGGTCAGGCTTAGTATCTGATATGCCTCTTCTATAGTGTATACTCTTCTGGACATGGTGGCTGTATGAAGGGTGACACTGATGGGCTGCACGACAGGTAGTGATGGGTTGTACATCAGGGACTAATGGGCTGCATCTCAGGGGCTAATGGGCTGCACATTAGGGGCTAATGGGCTGCACATTAGGGACTAATGGGCTGCACGTCAGGGACTAATGGGCTGCACGTAGGTAGTTATTGGCTGCACGTAGATCGTAATTGGCTGCACAGGTAGGTACTCTGATGGGCTCACGGGACAAGTACTCCTGATGGGATCACAGGACAGATACGCCTGATGGGATCACAGGACAGGTACTCCAGATGGGGGTGACAGGTACTCCAGATGGGGATGGCAGATACTGATGGGCTCACTGGACAGGTACTCCTGATGGTATCACAGGACAGGTACTCCTGATGGGATCACGGGACAGGTACTCCTGATGGGATCACACAACAGGTACTCCTGATGGGATCACAGGACAGGTACTCCTGATGGGATCACAGGACGGGTACTCCTGATGGGTTCACAGGACAGGTACTTCTGATGGGGGTGCTAGGTATTCCAAACGGGGTGCTAGGTACTCCAGATGGGGTGACAGGTACTCCAGATGGGGTGACAGGTATTTCAGATGGGGGTGACTGATACCCCAGATGGGGGGGACGGGTACTCAGACTGGTGACAGGTACTCGGACTATTGGCAGGTACTCGGACTGGTGGCAGGTACTCGGACTTTTGATAGGTACTCTGACTGGGGACAGGTACTCTGACTGTTGGCAGGTACTCTGACTGGTGGCAGGTACTCTGGTGACAGGTACTGTGACTGGGGACAGGTATTCTGACTGGGGACAGGTACTCTGACTGGTGGCAGGTACTCTGACTGGTGGCAGGTACTCTGACTGGTGGCAGGTACTCTGGTGACAGGTACTCTGACTGGGGACAGGTACTCTGACTGGTGGCAGGTACTCGGAATGGTGACAGGTACTCTGACTGGGAACAGGTACTCTGACTGGGGACAGGTACTCGGAATGGTGGCAGGTATTTTGATGGGGTGATATGTACCCCAGATAGGGTGACAGGTATTTTGATGAGCTCAGCGACAGGTACTCAGAGGTGATGACAGTTACTCTGATGAGCTTAGACAGATACTCAGATTGGGCGCTGGTGACAGGCCCTCTTTATTTGGTGGGGGCAATCTGGGCACAGTAACTCTCACTGTTAGCCAGATCTTCTCCTCACACTGGAACAGTGTGTGAGGAGAAACACACCTGGTAACAGCCAGTTGCCGGCGGTGTGTTTACATTTGTGACCGGCTGTGATTGGACACAGCCGGTCACGTGGTAAAGAGCCAATTTCATTGGCTCTATACCCTGATCGGGGCTGGGCTTTGTCCGAGGGACAAGCCTCGACCCGATCGCCTCGCTGCGCGCTCCTGGGGGCGTGCACAAGCGGCATGAATGCGGATCCCGGAAATGACCATCTGTGATTGGACACAGCTGGTCTCGTAAAGAGCCCGTTTTATTGACTCTTTACCCTGATCGGGGATGGGCTGTGTCCCGAGGGATATGCCGAGCGCTGTGTTGCGGGCCCCTGGGGGCCCGCAGCAGCGGCGAAATACCGAGGACGTCATATGACGCCCGCCCAGGATGGGAGATCCCATCTGCAGACGTCATATTACTATAGGCAGGTATTGAAGGGGTTAAATATCTGGTAGTAGTAATCTCACGACAGGCATCTGATTATTTTTCACTCAATATAGCTTCAGTAGTACAGGGGGTTAGGATAAAATGAAAAATATGGGAGAAATTACCCCTATCGCTATTAGGACACATACATTTAATAAAAGTGAAAATTCCTACAAAACCTTTATATCAATTTCGAAACTCCCCACAGTGGTTACCAAAGTCTTTTTTTATACCATTGCATAGCTTTTTTTCTTATTTTTTTGTGGAGGAACCAGTCACCTAGCTATAAATTATCTACACTTATGCGCCCGTTCTCTAAAGGGGGGGGGATTAGCTTTCCCAGATTGCTATAAGTATTACCTTGCGACACAGCTAGTAACGGCAGTAGGATGGCTGAACCCAGATAAACATAACCCCTCTATAATGTTAGAGGCTTCAGTAGTTCAGTTTGTTGAAATTCTTCAATTACTTTTGTTCCGAGGTCCTAAAGCATCATATAATCTGACTCCTTCAATGAGAACTACTATAAGGGCTTGGAAGGTGGGGTTGACTTATAAAATATAACTCAAACCGACTTTATCTCCAAATACCCCCTTGTGGGGGAATCCCCAGTTAGTCCATTTAGGTTCTATCCCAGATCCAGGAGTCTGGGCTAAATTTAAGGTGAAAACTAAAGGCCAGATCATATGTCAAGGAGCTGTAATACCCTTTACAAGTTGGTAGAAGATTTTAACATTCCAGGAAACTATTTATTTCCTTATATGCAGCTTTCCCATGCTCTGTCTAGCCAGTTCTCTAGGGGAGTTCCCCATCTTGCAGAATCTGCTTTGGAGCAAATAGTGAAACCAGGATGTGTAAGGAAAGCTACTTCAAATGTATATACCCATCTTATCTCAGTATCATTACCGGATATGAGTGGACTTCTGTCACAATGGGTTAAAGATATTCCGGAGTTGAATGAAGAAGATTGGCAAGATATATGGGGGTTTCCTTTCCAGGTTCTAGCGTCACTCCGAGATAAATTGATACAATTTAAGATAATTCATCAAGCATACATTACACCGTATAGATTACATAAAATGAGTATATTGCATTCTCAGAGCTGTTTGAGATGTGGATATGCCCTGGGAGACTTTTCCCATATATTTTGGTCTTGTCCAGCTATTTGAGTGTTCTGGGCAGAGGTTTTAGAGGTGATCACTGCGGTTACATTAACCACTTCACCCCGGGAAGGATTTCCCACTGTAGGACCAGATCACTTTTTGCGATTCAGCACTGTGTCGCTTTAACTGACAATTGCGCGGTCATGCGACATTGTACCCAAACAAAATTTGCGTCCTATTTTTCCCCACAAATAGAGCTTTCTTTTTGTGGTATTTGGTCACCTCTGCATAATTTCTAATCACTGATACAAAAAAAGAGCGACAATTTTGAAAAAAAAAAACAATATTTCTTTTTGCTAAAATACAAATCCAAAAAAATATAAAAAACAAACAAACAAATGTATTCATCGGTTTTGGCCATTTTATATTCTTCCTCATATTTTTGGTAAAAAAAAAAAAAAATCGCAATTGGCATTTTATTGATTGGTTTGCGCAAAAGTTGCCGCGTTTACAAACCATGAGAATTAATTTCTAGCATTTTTACATTTTTTTCTTTACTAGTAATGGCGGCGATCTGCGATTTTTATTGGGACTGTGATATAGCAGCGGACATGTCAGAGATTTTGACACTTTTTTGGGACCAATGACATTTATACAGCGATCAGAAATTTAAATATCCACTGATTACTGTATAAATGTCATGGGCAGTGAAGGGGTTAACCTGCAGGGGGAGATCTAGGGATTAACTGTGTTCCCTGGGTGTGTTCTAACTGTGATGGGGCTGGGCTACCATGGGCATGAGAGATCTAACTGATCCCAGTGACAGGGATCAGTAGATCTCTTACATGCACACTGACGGAGTGGGGTACCGCCGTAATTACATCGGTGGTTCCCCGTTCTTTCTCTCTGGGAGGTCATCGCGGATGACTGCTATACCGTGATTCGTGAGACAGCGCCACATTGCCGCAGTAAATATGCGGTAGCCGATCGGGAACCAGTTAATCACTTGGAGAAAATTGAGATCTGCTTATTAGGATTGATAGGAAACACTATCGCTACAGTAGCATAAAAAAACCCCAGATAAGTCTATTATTGTTCTATGCAAGAAAGGCAATCACATTAAACTGGAAAAAGCAGGCTCCTCCTTTAGTAGCTTTCTGGAAGTATTTAGTAAATAATAACTTACCTTTGTATAGGGATACATATTATGGTAGAGGATGCCCAGGGAAATATGAAAACTTTTGGGCTAGTTAGATAGAGGAACCTACAACTGCTATCGAATAATCAAAACACAAAGTATAAGAGGGGCAACAGAAATGATCCTGGACAAAAGAGGAGTAAAAGAGTAAATGAGCCACACCACAGATTGATGTTTGGGTAGGGTGAAGCTCTTATTGATTCTTTCTTTTTAGATATGTATTTGATGATATATTGAACTCCTGTGAGAGCCCACCAGGGATAGAGGTTTAAGGTATGTGACATGTATGTATTTTGTGATTTGATATATACTAATAAAAAGATTTATTAAAAAAAAAAAAAAAACAGACCTGTATTGTTTGACTACATTTATACTGTCTGTTATTCAGTTTTTTCTTTGTACCTACAACTAATAAACATATTAAAATTAAAAGAAAATAATACTTTGATATACACATTAAAAAAAACTACATACTGATGAAAACTAATAGTTTTTTTGTCAATAACTTCATTATTTTTATTGCAATCCTTATTTACTTTAAGAGCATTGGCAGTAATAAAAAATGCACGCTGACCACTAGGGGTCACTAAATAGCAGCATAAGCAGCAGCCCTTGCATCAGTTGCCTAGGTCCCTATCTTCCAACTTGACAGCCGTAGAAAATGTCCACACGTGGGCAAACATATGACCCAATTCTCTACTGCCTGGATTCTCACTTGCCTCTGAAACTGCTTCCCTGCACAACAGATGTGTCATTTAAGAGTTTGTTAAGGACATTTTATGTTGCAGCTGTTGGGAATTGCAGGCAAAAATCACCTATAGGTGAAAAGTCCCCATAGACTAGGCCTGGGGGAGGGAAGGGGCACAGCACCTGGATGTCTTACCATTCCCCATATGTTCTGCAATGTAAATCAGGATTAAATGTAACCTGTCAGCCATATCATGTTGGATTATCCATCTCATAAATTTGCTGACCCCTTAAAGCTGATCTGTTAATTTATGTGCATAAAATGATTGCAGTGCTGTAATACATATTCCAGCCCTTATTATTGGCATATATTGCTGACTAAATTGGGTGATTTTTGTGTTGATATGAAAAAACGTAAGGGATAATTGCAGTATTTTTTACAAGCAAAATGTTTAACAAAAAATATTGCTTTCCCAGAACTATTTTTCCAATTTCTTTCCAAGAGCCTGATACTGCTAAAGTCATAAGCCCCATGCACACTGAGCATTTAGCCCCAATGCAAGAGGCTCTGGCACTAGGTGCCCTGCCCAACCACGTTCCAGATGCAGCATGTGTCAGACTCTCATAGAGTTCGACAGGCTGCTGGCAGCGGAGTTGGATGGGGTATCAAGGGGTACTAACGTTTAGGGCAGTATGTGCCCAGGGACAAATGCCTGGAAGGCAGACTTCTTGTGTTCCAGGCATTTGTCCTTGAGTATATACAGTGGGTATGGAAAGTATTCAGACCCCCTTAAATGTTTCACTCTTTGTTATATTGCAGCCATTTGCTAAAATCATTTAAGTTCATTTTTTCCCCTCATTAATGTACACACAGCACCCCATATTGACAGAAAAACACAGAATTGTTGACATTTTTGCAGGTTTATTAAAAAAGAAAAACTGAAATATCACATGGTCCTAAGTACTCAGACCCTTTGCTCAGTATTTAGTAGAAGCACCCTTTTGATCTAATACAGCCATGAGTATTTTTGGGAAATATGCAACAAGTTTTTCACACATGGATTTGGGGATCCTCTGCCATTCCTCCTTGCAGATCCTCTCCAGTCCTGTCAGGTTGGATGGTGAACGTTGGTGGACAGCCATTTTTAGGTCTCTCCAGAGATGCTCAATTGGGTTTAAGTCAGGGCTCTGGCTGGGCCATTCAAGAACAGTCACGGAGATGTTATGAAGCCACTCCTTTGTTATTTTAGCTGTGTGCTTAGGGTCATTGTCGGAAGGTAAACCTTCGGCCCAGTCTGAGGTCCTGAGCACTCTGGAGAAGGTTTTCATCCAGGATATCCATGTACTTGGCCGCATTCATCTTTCCCTCGATCGCAACCAGTGTCCTGTCCCTGCAGCTGAAAAACACTCTCACAGCATGATGCTGCCACCACCATGCTTCACTGTTGGGACTGTATTGGACAGGTGATGAGCAATGCCTGGTTTTCTCCACACATACCGCTTAGAATTAAGGCCAAAAAGTTCTATCTTGGTCTCATCAGACCAGAGAATCTTATTTCTCACCATCTTGGAGTCCTTCAGGTGTTTTTTTAGCAAACTCCATGCAGGCTTTCATGTGTCTTGCACTGAGGAGAGGCTTCCATCGGGCCACTCTGCCATAAAGCCCCGACTGGTGGAGGGCTGCAGTCATGGTTGACTTTCTACAACTTTCTCCCATCTCCCGACTGCATCTTTGGAGCTCAGTCACAGTGATCTTTGGGTTCTTCTTTGCCTCTCTCGCCAAGGCTCTTCTCCCCCAATAGCTCAGTTTGGCCAGACGGCCAGCTCTAGGAAGGATTCTGGTCGTCCCAAACGTCTTCCATTTAAGGATTATGGAGGCCACTGTGCTCTTAGGAACCTTAAGTGCAGCAGAATTTTTTTGTAACCTTGGCCAGAAATGTGCCTTGCCACAATTCTGTCTCTGAGCTCTTCAAGCAGTTCCTTTGACCTCATGATTCTCATTTGCTCTGACATGCACTGTGAGCTGTAAGGTCTTATATAGACAGGTGTGTGGCTTTCCTAATCAAGTCCAATCGGTATAATCAAACACAGCTGGACTCAAATGAAGGTATATAACCATCTCAAGGATGATCAGAAGAAATGGACAGCACCTGAGTTAAATATATGAGTGTCATAGCAAAGGGTCTGAATACTTAAGACCATGTGATATTTCAGTTTTTCTTTTTGTAATAAATCTGCAAAAGTGTCAACAATTCTGTGTTTTTCTATCAATATGGGGTGCTGTGTGTACATTAATGAGGAAAATAAATGAATTTAAATGATTTTAGCAAATGGCTGCAATATAACAAAGAGTGAAAAATTTAAGGGGGTCTGAATACTTTCCGTACCCACTGTACAATAGCAAACTTCTGTACACAAGTCGAGTTTGCTATTGTACCTGCATCTGATCGGAGCTGCACACAGGCAGCCTATGGAGGTGGATACAGGCAGAATGGCTGCACGAACACAAACACATGTCAAAATTTGACATGTGTGCATGAGCGTATGTATAGATAGCGGGTGCACTCTGCCTGCGTTCAAATACACATATCAAATTTTTACATGTGGCTGTGTATTGGGGGGTATGTGTGGGACCTTAGTTCATGGCAGTGACTCAAGGTACCATGGAGCTGCAGTGCCACTTGTGACAGGCTTAGCCCCCCCAACAGGCACAATTTAAAGCAGGCCATTCAGCTGCATTATAGGTTTGCATAAATACAGAAATGACAATATACAGTAAGAGTATATCAATATAAAAATGTAATCTCTGAGCTCCAGTCAGTGACTTTGCCTAGGCTTTGATGATGTCATCAGTCTGCTGTAGGTAGGAGGAATCTTTTCCTAAAGCTCCATACACACGGTCCGATAATCGGACGACAGATCATCCATTTTTTTTGCATGCTAATCTCAGATCGAATTGGGAGAGTTTACTAAAGTCAAGAAAATTTTCATGCATGTCCAATTGGATATTATCGGATGAACTGTCATGATCAGCTCTCGTAAGCTGTGTATTAACGATCCGATTATCGTAGGATCACATCGTAAGCAGTATTTTTCGTTCGATTTTCGGATCGTGTGTATGGGCCTTAAGTCTCCTCTCACTCTGCAATCAGACTGCAACATTGTAACTTTGTAGCAAGTCACAAGGTGAGAAGCTGCAGTGAGGCTGGATTCAAACCTATGCATTTTCAGTTTTACAGAAACACACTACAGTCCATTTAACATGGTTTCCTATGGGTCACGTTCACATCTGTGCATTTTATGAAAAGGGACAGGGACTTTTTTACCTGTTTTTTGGTTCCATAGACTTCAATGGATAAAAAACGTGTATTAAAAAAAAAAACGCAAAATGCACCTGGAATATGCAAACTGCAACCTGCATAGGCGTGAACCAGGCCTAAGGGCTGATCTGTGTGAGACATTTGTGAACACAGCCAAAAACTGCACAGGTTCCAGGCTTTACATATTTGTGTCACCTCCAAGCTGGCATCTCAGTGCAGGAAGTAGATCACAGGTGTCAAACACAAGGCTCGGGGGCCGAATCCGGCCCTCCAGGTCATTTCATGTGGCCCTCACACCTCTCCTGCAGCTGCAGCACTCCCCTCATCTCCACCACCCCTGTCTCAGCAGTCTGTCTCTCTGTGCAGCTGCAGCACCCCCTCATCTTCACCTCCCCTGGTCTCAGCATTCAGAAGACTCCAGCTCTCCTCTGGTCCTCCTCCAGACCCTGCACTTTCGAATTCTCAGCTCTGCCCCCACTGTGATGTAAGGAAGGGTGGGGGACCCTTGACTTCTGATGGTGGGGGGAGCTCTTGGCATCAGTTGTAAGGGGGGGGGTGGTGCTTTGAACATCTAGTCTTAGATATACAACCGGCCCTTTCAGGGTGACCATAATGCTGATACGGCCCACAATGAAATCAAGTTTGACACCCCTGAAGTAGATGATGTTGGTACAAAGATGGGGCTGTTGTTCTGGGGAGAAAAGCAGATTAAGACATTGTCAGGGGAGTACTGTGATCTCTGCAAGAGGTGATAAATACCTGAAAGTGCTGCACCTAATAACTCCTTACCACACATTCATTTACCATGGAAAAAAACTCCCCCTTTTTTTCCACCACTCTCTCCAAGAAGCAGTTTCATAAGCCCCCGCCTTCTCACCTTTCCCAGTTACTTTGTTGTTTAAGATGTTCATAAAATCATCATGTTGGCTTGGAAATAAACAACACAAATTGAAACAGGACAAGGGGCGTTCCATTGATGGAGAAATAAGTGCAGTGGACTTTAGCTCTGTTTTAGGCCTGGTTTGCATTAATGCGAATTCTGGTGCTACTTGAATCGCATCATAAGGGAAATCTCAATGGGGCA
>BLSH010452010.1:668360-679293 GCA_018402905.1 Glandirana rugosa
GTGACCTCAGGAGAAGGTGAGGAGGTACTGCTGTAGTGCCTGTGGAGGACGGAGTACTCCTACGGGGTGTCTACGAGTTGTCTCAAATCCAGACCTCTGTACGAAACGGTCAGGTAGTGGAAATGGGAGTCGAAGAAATCGTTCCGTCACCAGCAGAACCTCCACACAAACCCCAGCAATACAACCTTATGACGGGACGCCGGGTCAGAGACCTCCCTCCCCTAGTACGAGACGAAGTCATATAGTGTCATGTACAACGGTAAATACCAAGGGAGTTACTTGACATCGAGGGGCCACGACCATCGTGAGTACGTCTGGGTCTAGTACTGTGAAAGGACATGGATTACTGGAACCATGTCCTGTGGTCTGATGAGACCAAGATAAACTTATTTGGTTCAGATGGTGTCAAGCGTGTGTGGCGGTAACCAGGTGAGGAGTACAAAAACAAGTGTGTCTTGCCTGCAGTCAAGCATGGTGGTGGGAGTGTCATGATCTGGGTCTGCATGAGTGCTACCAGCACCGGGGAGCTACAGTTCATTGAGGGAACCATAAATGGCAACATGTACTGTGATATACTGAAGCAGAGCATGATCCCCTCCCTCCAGAGACTGGGCCGCAGGGCAGTATTCCAACATAACGACCCCAAACACACCTCCAAGACGACCACTGCCTTGCTAAAGAAGCTGAGGGTAAAGGTGATGGACTGGCAAAGCATGTCTCCAGACCTAAACTCTGTTGAGCATCTGTGGGGCATCCTCATGAGGCAGGAGGTGTCCGTGATGTCGTCATGGAGGAGTGGAAGAGGACTCCAGTGGCAACCTGTGAAGCTCTGGTGAACTCCATGCCCAAGAGGATTAAAGCAGTGCTGGAAAAAAATGGTGGCTACACAAAATATTCAAACTTTGGGCCCAATCTGGACATTTTCACTTAGGGGTGTCCTCATTTTTGTTGCCAGCGGTTTAGACATTAATGGCTGTGTGTTGAGTTTATTTTGAAGGGATAGCAAATTTACACTGTTATACAAGCTGTACACTCACTACTTTACATTGTAGCAAAGTGTCATTTCTTCAGTTTTGTCACATGAAAAGATATAATAAAATATTTACAAAAATGTGAGGGGTGTACTCACTTTTGTGAGATACTGTATTTATCTGCAGCCCTCTATCATCTTCCAAAACACTTTCTTACAGCATCTGTCAGCAGCAGAAAGCAAGGGGTAGGGATCGAACGCAGCACTAGAGCACAGAGATCAATGTAATCTGAGAGCTAATTGGAAGACAGTAACACACACCCTCCTTTTCACAGGTACAGAGAAACATAGAGCTGAGGGTATGAGTCATCTGCTGCGTCCTGGAGGGGGTGCAGCATTTCCAGGAGGCTGAGGTGTCCGATTAACCACTTCAGCTCCGGAAGGTTTCACCCCCTTCCTGATAAGAGCATTTTTTGCGATACGGAACTGCGCTGCCGTATCGTAACTGACAATTACGATGCTGTAACCAAACAGAATGTATGTCCTTTCTTTCCCCACAAATAGAGCTTTCTTTCGGTGATATTTGATCACTTGTGCAGTTTTTATTTTTTACGCTATAAACATAAAATGACCGACAATTTTGAAAAAAAAAACTATATTTTTTACTTTCTGCTATAAAACATATCCAATAAAAAAAAAATGTAAAAAATTTGATTTCTTCATCAATTTAGGTCAATATGTATTCTGCTACATATTTTTGGTAAAAAAATCCCAATAAACGTATATTGATTGGTTAGCACAAACGTTATCGCATCTACAAACTATGGGATAGATTTATGGGCTTTTTTTTTTTCTTTTTTTTTACTGGTAAGGGCGGTGATCTGCGATTTTTAGCTGGACTGTGACATTGCGGCTTACAAATTTGACACGAAGTGACACTTTTTGGGGACCAGTGACACCAATACAGTGAGCAGTGCTAAAAGAAATGTAGTCACTATATAAATTACACTGGCAGGGAAGGGGTTAGCACCAGGGCCGATCAAAGGGTTAAGTGTGCTCCAAGGGATTATTTTCTTTCTTTTCTTTTTTAAATCAAAACACTATTTTATTGCCGTCAAACAAGAATGCACATGCACTTATTACAGTATTCATAGTAGAGTTTACAGCATTACAATTGATTTGTCCAGAATAGCAAAGTAATATGCATCAAATGGGTACAGACTACAGTCATTGTAATACATCTCAAGAATGGCGGCATTTAATGAATGAGAAAAGACAAAAGAAAAGAATATATGACTTCCAATCTGTGCTTGTTCCCTCCTTTTCCCCCCTTCCCTGGGATTTCCATAAAGTATTATAATGTGGATAAACCTTGTAGACTACCTAGGTTTATTATCTGGCTTACTTGGGTACCTAAATCCTCTTTGCTCATATGTGTCAAACATTCTATGCTCTAGACCAGGGATATGCAATTAGCGGACCTCCAGCTGTTGCAGAACTACAAGTCCCATGAGGCATAGCATGCCTCTAACAGCCACAAGCATGACACCCAGAGGCATGATGGGACTTGTAGTTTTGCAACAGCTGGAGGTCCGCTAATTGCATATCCCTGCTCTAGACCTAGGAGTTCATGCTCAAGACTTCCTGTTGGACTTACATCAGCAGCAGTCTGTCTATAACCAGTTGTACCGGGGCTACTGAGGTATTAGATAGCCAGTTTTGCCATAAAAGATCAAACTTTTGAGATGCATTGTGGTGACGATAAGCCAGCTGTTCTCTAAGGAGGGTGTTGTTGACGCAGTGTATCCATTGGGCTTTAGTAGGCGAGGAATGCAAAATCCATAACCTTGCTATCAACTTCCTGGCTAGATATAGCAGTCTTGTGATCACGTAGTATATGCCTCTAGGGAACATCTCCTCATCTATAGCTCCCAACAGGCACACCAGTGGGGTAAAGGGGATAGGCAGTTGAGCTACTCAGTAATGGTTTGAATGACCTCAGCCCAGTATCTTGCCAGTTTGGGACATCTCCAGGTCATATGTATAAAGTCACCTGTGTGAGCTACACACTTTGGGCAGAGAGGAGTGCCTCTTCTGCCCCAAGCAAACCGTTTGGCCGGAGTACGATATGACCTATGGAGGATGAAGAGTTGAGAAAGTTTTTGGGAGGCAGAAACTGAAACTACTGGGAGGGATTCTAATACCATGTCCCACTGCCCATCGTCTATTTCTCCTATGTCTATGACTCATGAAGTTAAACAAAATAAGCTGCGCTTGTGTGTATACCAGAAAATTCAAACAAACCAAATATTGAAGTCAAAAATAATAAATGGTGTAACAAAACAATATGATCCGGTGCCACAGCAAAGTTCTTATAATATCTTCTAGTGCATCAACAATCAATCAATATAAAAATGTGTCAGTCCATGGAAAATAAATCAATAACCCAGTGAAATGGTGGTGTTGAAATGTTCTTATTTAAATCTTCCCAAGGTGAATCAGCATGCACCACGCCACCATAAAGTGACAAAAATCCTCCACCAAAAATGGTTGTCTCCTTACCGAATCTCCTAGAACCCTTATCATAGGGAATCAGAAGCCGCCTGCTTGGACATAGACTTCCCCGGGGCCACACCGGTCTGCTTCCTGAGTATCACCTTCCACAGTTTACCTCGGTTTACCTCGGTCACCCAAAGAAAGTACGCCAATAGTGTGATATCGTTTAAAAGGCAATAAGTTTTAATAAAAGTAATAAACTCACATGTATCCAGACAAATTCCAGCTGTATAAAAAATCACAGTCAGCGGTGGTAACGAGACAGCACTCCGCCCGATCGATTTCGTCACCAAAAGGACGTCTTCCGGGGCATGGAGGCTGTCCTGTCTCACCGCTTTACATATGCATCACAAACTCCCAGCCGGCCAATCACAACGTTCGTTCGGGGGATATGTCCCACCCCATCCTGCGTAACGTGCGAACGTGTGGGCACGTCCGAACGTGTCATATGACCTCATAGCTGCGCGTCCCATGCCGCGCGGACCGGAAGTCTAATTTGTTTGTGTACCAAATAAAACCACAGGCAGGCGAACAATGTAATTGGTGTCTGATTAAACCAGATTACATTCCAGAACGGGCGCCGCCTATAGGTAGAATTAGTAACGATGCCTAACAGGGAAAAATAGATCAATAAGTGGAAGAAAAAAGGAAAGAGCATAAAAAAGAGTTAAACTCTTATAAAAAGGTTTGTATCTTTAAAAGGAAAATGTACCAAAAACTAAAAATTAAAATTAGATAGATGGAACTATCAATAGGAGACAGAAAGTTTAGGATATGCATTACTATCCATAACTAACGGGTGCCATATTCTAATATAGTACATATGGCATCCATATTACAGAACCCAGGAGGAAAGGTTCTTGGGGGATCATATATTTGAATCAAAAACGAAAAAAATTGGAAAACAATTCACTTTTGAGTTGCAGCTGTGTTAAGGAGTCTTTGTGAATAAGGGTTAGCGCAGTCTTTTTCTTTATTTATATCACTTATTGAATTCAATCTGATTGCAGCTTTCATATTTTGCACACGGTATATTCCTTCCCCTTTTTTGTTTTATTACATTTGTTTGGATTTACATTTGTTTTTGACACAATGGATGTTTTCGAATACCGAGCCACTCGCAAGCTCAGTACGGAGGGTACTTTTACCATTTCGGATGGGGAAAACAATGACATGGGCAGCCTCTTTACGAGGCTCAAAAATCTCATGTTTTCCGAAATACACGCACAATGGGATATCGCTTTTTTTGAGCAATATCTGGCAGATAGCATGGTCCCCAGAAGCCTTCGGTGGGAGGTGAGTTCCCAAAAAGGTGACATGAACCTGGAGGAATGGTTCAAATACTTTAACGAGGCAGGACTAGGATTTTTAAAATTTTTAAAGAATAGGAAACTAGAGAAATTACCCAGTCTAGACGCACAAATTGAGGAAATAAGGGAAAAACTCTTACCTTTTAAGGAAAGCGAGGAATACAAAGAAAGATCCCTTGCTCTCAAGAAAGCATTGGAAAAAGAGGAAAGAGAACAAAAAATAAAAAAGAAGAAATATAATAGGGATATGGGGGATTACAAAACTGGTATAGTTTTTGAATGGCAAAATAAGATTTTGGAACAAAAGAAAAATAATGAAACAGGACCAACGGGCCAGGGCCCTAGAGTAGAAATACAAGGATGCACACCTGGGGACTCTGAGTTGGAGGGAGACCCTCAATCCCCAATGGAGGAGGGAGCCACCGGTTGGGTTTATCCCCCATTGACAAGGGGGAGATTGACATCAAGGGCCTCAGACAGAGATCAGGTACCCCACCCAGGGAGAAAAAGGGACGATTCATCGGGGTGGTATAGAGGGAATGATAGGGGTTACAACGTGCCTACTAGTAATCGGTTCAGCAATTTGAAAGAGGACTACTATGCTTCCCCCGATACAAGGGAAGGTGGACGGAGATTCCCCCGAAACAGTATAGGAGATCCCAGATTCAGGAATAACAACCTGCGCCCCCTAATCATAGAGGAGATGGGAATAATTATGTCCCCCCCAGAAGAGAGCCGTATAGGGGTGGGGAGTTTCGCAGTTACCCGCAGGGGGGACCTAGATTTGGGAGGGAAGATGAGTACCCCAATATTCCCAATGGAGGTCGGTACCTTTCACAGCAATCAAGGGAAACAACCCAGGCCCCCCGTAGACAAAACGGTAGACCCAGTTACTCCAACTATGGGGGTTTTCCCAGACAGGAACAAGGATACAGGGAAATAGGAGAAAGAGGAGGGGGACTAGAGGAGGAAGAAGGGCACAAAAACAAAAGAAAGAGGGTGCGGTAGGTCAAGGGATTTACAACCTAAGCACCCAAGTACTTACCGATAATGAAAAGAGTCTGTTGGACAGGGGTCTGAAGTTTGCTCCGCCCAAGGGTTTGAACAAATTCCAGATCTTTGTGGATGTACATAAGTATATAAGAAAGATAAGCATTAAAAGACACTTTATGATGAATCCTATTGCCAACCAGAGTAATAGACCCTTGGAAATAAAAGGGTCTAACCTCTCTAACACTTCTCTCTTTAACCCGCCGGGAGGTCTAATCCCCTCCTTACGGGTCTTCAAGGAAGTTGTGTTAAGAGACCTGGAGAAATTGCCTACTAAGAACAATAAAATGCCTAGTCATTTGGAAAAGGGTCTACAGGAACTTTGTGAGAGAAAGGACCTTATCATTAGACCTGCGGATAAGGGAGGGGGAATCGTGTTGTTGGACAAGGTGTCATACTTGAATGAAATGACCAATATTGTAAGCGACACGGAGACTTATGTACCATTAAGGAGGAATCCGGTTAACCAATATAAGAAAGAATTGGATAGGATTGTCAGTAGGGCACATAAACAGGGTATTGTAAACAAAAAGGAGGCAGCCTTTTTGGTTCCCGCTGCCCCCAGAACTCCGATAATATATTAATTACCAAAGGTTCACAAGAGTCTGACTTGCCCCCCGGGGCGCCCAATAGTGAGTGGCATTGACTCAGTGACGTCCCGGGTGGGCAAGTATATAGACCATTTTCTGCAGCCCCTGGTCGGGAAAATGCCTTCCTACATCAAAGACAGTATGGCAGTTATAAATCTGGTGGAAAATAGCCCGGTGGAGGAGGGATGGTGGCTAGCTACAGGGGACGTTACGTCCTTATACACCATCATCCCCCATGACAAGGGATATCAAGCAGTACGGCATTACTTGGATCGGGAAGAGAATCTGGTACCCAGCCAGAAGGACTTTCTATTGGAACTTCTGAAGTTTGCCGCCTCCCGGAACTATTTTTGGTTTGGGGGGGATATTACTTACAGAATAGAGGAGTGGTTATGGGGGCAAAGTATGCCCCCAGCTTAGCCAACCTCTTCATGGCTAAATGGGAGGAGGACGCCATCGATTCCCAGAGGAGACCTGAGTTGGTCTTCTGGGTACGATATATTGATGACGTCCTCCTCCTGTGGAAGGGTGATCAAACTTCGCTTCTGGAATACGTTGATTTCCTCAACAACAATGATACGGGGATTAAGCTGAATTTTGAATATAGCCAGACTAATGTCAACTTTCTGGATCTGTCTATCAAATTGGAGCAAGGTAAAATGACAACTTCGACCTACTTTAAGCCAACAGATCGAAACTCCTTCATTTCCAGGGACAGTTGTCATCACAGACCCTGGATAGAGGGAGTCCCCAAAAGTCAATTACTCCATATTAGGAGAAATTGCTCTAATCTGAGTGATTACGATGTGCAGGCAGAAACCTTTATTGGACGTTTTCTAGAAAAAGCATATGAAGAAGCTCAGTTACGTAATACGGCTTGTCTTTTAGGAACTCAGACAGGGGACAATTACTTGTACAAAGGGAGAAACCAGTTGACCAGAGATCCGATCAAAGCCGTCAATTTGCATTTGTCACCAATTTTTCCACTCAACACAAGGCTGTTCGGGATATCCTTCGTAGACACTGGCACATTCTGCAGAATGATCCAGTGCTACATACAGCCCTGCCCTCACATCCAATGATAACGTATAGAGGGGTGCCATCACTAAAGAACAAAATTGTACATAACGTCATTGATCCTCCTCTTAGGAACACCCCCTTTTACCACAATTTGAAGGGTTTCTTTAAATGCGGCCAATGCCAGGTCTGTCGAGTAAGTGGACTTCAGAAGAGGAAGACTTTTGATTTCTCCTCTACAGTAACCAAGAGAAAGTATAATATAGAATCTCTTATTACGTGCCGAACTAACCACGTCGTATACTTACTTCAGTGCCCATGTGGCTTTCAGTATGTGGGCAGGAAGACGAGGTCTTTGAACATTAGGTTGGGGGAACATTTGGCCAACATACGGAAAGGATACCCGAATCATAGTGTCTCGAGACACTATGACCGGGTTCATGCACGGAACCCTGAGGGAACCCTGTTTATGGGAATTGACAGTTTGATTCCAAACTGGAGGGGTGGCCTCAAAGTGAGGGAACTATCCAGATTGGAAACAAAGTGGATCTTTCTCTTGAAAAGCCACTCCCCCCTAGGCCTGAATATAGATCTGGATGTTAATTGCTTCATCGACAGCTCCTGATCCCGCACGTATAGGGACGCTACAATAGCCCTATGTCCCCCTCTTCCAAAACCATGCACGATATTCCACAATCCCGAAAATCTTGAGGCATTCAGGCAAGGGACTTTAGTAGTTAACAAGAATAGAAAGGGTTAACATGGGTGCATATCATTGTGCATGTTCACTCATAGGTCTTTTACAGTGAACTTTCGTGTCGCTTACTTCTCCATCTATATTTGCACACTTTGTACTTGTATGCAAGAATTTCACTGTTGAATTTGAAAAATATTGGGCCACATCATAGCGGGAGTTCGGGGAATCTCCCCTCCCAGTTCCAATATAAAATAATTTTTTTCCAATTTTTTTCGTTTTTTAATTAAATATATGATCTCCCAAGAACCTTTCCTCCTGGGTTCTGTAATATGGATGCCATATGTACTATATTAGAATATGGCACCCGTTAGTTATGGGTAGTAATGCATATCCTAAATTTTCTGTCTCCTATTGATAGTTTCATCTATCTAATTTTAATTTTTAGTTTTTGGTACATTTTCCTTTTAAAGATACAAACCTTTTTTTATAAGAGTTTAACTCTTTTTTATGCTCTTTCCTTTTTTCTTCCACTTATTGATCTATTTTTCCCTGTTAGGCATCGTTACTAATTCTACCTATAGGCGGCACCCGTTCTGGAATGTAATCTGGTTTAATCAGACACCAATTACATTGTTCGCCTGCCTGTGGTTTTATTTGGTACGCAAACAAATTAGACTTCCGGTCCGCGAGGCATGGGACGCGGAGCTATGAGGTCATAGGACACGTTCGGACGTGCCCACACGTTCGCACGTTACGCAGGATGGGGTGGGACATATCCCCCGAACGAACGTTGTGATTGGCCGGCTGGGAGTTTGTGATGCATATGTAAAGCGGTGAGACAGGACAGCCTCCATGCCCCGGAAGACGTCCTTTTGGTGACGAAATCGATCGGGCGGAGTGCTGTCTCGTTACCACTGCTGACTGTGATTTTTTATACAGCTGGAATTTGTCTGGATACATGTGAGTTTATTACTTTTATTAAAACTTATTGCCTTTTAAACGATATCACACTATTGGCGTACTTTCTTTGGGTGACCGAGGTAAACCGAGGTAAACTGTGGAAGGTGATACCCAGGAAGCAGACCGGTGTGGCCCTGGGGAAGTCTATGTCCAAGCAGGCGGCTTCTGATTCCCTATGATAAGGGTTCTAGGAGATCCAGCACATCGTGGAAGGTGACTCCCAGGAAGTAGACCAGTGTGGCCCCGTGGAGGTCTATATCCACACAGGCGACTCCTGACCCCCTATAATAAGGGGTCCAGGAGATTCGGTAAGGAGACAACCATTTTTGGTGGAGGATTTTTGTCACTTTATGGTGGCGTGGTGCATGCTGATTCACCTTGGGAAGATTTAAATAAGAACATTTCAACACCACCATTTCACTGGGTTATTGATTTATTTTCCATGGACTGACACATTTTTATATTGATTGATTGTTGATGCACTAGAAGATATTATAAGAACTTTGCTGTGGCACCGGATCATATTGTTTTGTTACACCATTTATTATTTTTGACTTCAATATTTGGTTTGTTTGAATTTTCTGGTATACACACAAGCGCAGCTTATTTTGTTTAATATCAGTTTTTGGGTGTAGAATTCACACTTTTGAGTTGCAGCTGTGTTAAGGAGTCTTTGTGATTAAGGGTTAGCGCAGTCTTTTTCTTTATTTATATGACTCATGAAGACCTGCATTTAAGTAAGGAGGGATTTTGGATGGTTGACATAAGGACAGAATACATGTGGATAATTAGACCCTTATGGGGAGTGGCCCGTATAAGATTTTGTATAGTGGCTCGTTATCGCAAACCGCTGTCATATGGCCCTCCCCCCCCCCCCCGCAGTGAGAGAACGGAGCCATGTGGAAGCCATGATCATTCCCTTTCCACAGCCAGGCCAGCCCACATACAGTTAGAACACCCCCAGGGACCACAGTTAACCCTTAGAGCGCCCCCTCCAGGTTAACCCCTTCACTGCCAATGGCATTTACACAGTAATCAGTACATTTTTATAGCACTGATCACTGTATACATGACAACGGTCCCAAAAAAGCATCAAAATGGTCCGACATGTCTGCTGCAATATCACAGTACCGCTAAAAATCGCAGATCACCGCCATTACTAGTAAAAAAATAAATAAATAAACACCCCAGAAATGAATTCTCATCATCCGTAAATGCGGCAACTTTTGCGCAAACCAATCAATGAACGCCGATTGCGATTTTTTTTTTTTTACCAAAAATATGAGGAAGAATATAAATCGGCCAAAACCGATGGAAAAAAATGTTTTTTTATATATTTTTTTTTTGGATTTGTATTTTAGCAAAAAGTAAGAAATTTGTTTTTTTTTTTTGCAAAATTGTCACTTTTCTTTTGTTTATAGCGGCGATCAGAAATGATGCAGAGGTGATCAAATACCACCAAAAGAAAGCTCTATTTGTGGGAAAAAAAGGACGCAAATTTCGTTTCGGTACAAAGTCGCACTACCGCGCAATTGTCAGTTAAAGCGACGCAGTGCCGATTTGCAAAAAGTGCTCTGGTCCTAAAGTGGGAAATCCTTCCGGGGCTGAAGTGGTTAACTTATTGTACAATAATGGAGTAAACTCCATCATACCAGAAATAGACAGTGCCTGTTTAGTTGTTTTCCACACTGTTTTAACCACTTGCCGACCGTCAATCGGCAATTGACGGCGGCAAGATGGCTCTGTAACGCGGATCGCCGTCATACGACGGCGGCCGCGTGAT
>BLSH010452190.1:0-15218 GCA_018402905.1 Glandirana rugosa
CGAACGATTTTTGAAATGTCCGGGTCCGGGTCCGTGCCACGGACACCCTAAAGTTCGGTACGGACCCGAACGTTACAGTCCGGGTTCGCTCAACACTAGTTATAATCCTTGAAATGTACATAGATCACCCAGAGGGGAATGTTTTTTTCTCAACAAAAGTGAAGTTACCGCTTCAGCCCCGGAAGGATTTCCAATGTTAGGACCAGAGCACTTTTTGCGATTCGGCACTGCGTCGCTTTAACTGATAATTATGCGGTTGTGCGACGTTGTACCCAAACAAAATTTGAGTCCTTTGTTTCCCACAAATAGAGCTTTCCTTTGGTGGTATTTGATCCCCTCTGTGTCATTTCTGATCACTGCTATAAAAAAAACTATTTTGCAAAAAAAAAAACACTATTTGTTACTTTTTGCTAAAAATACAAATAAAAAAATATATAAAAAAACGAATTTATTCATCGGTTTTGGCCGATTTATATTCTTCCTCATATTTTTGGTAAAAAAATCGCAATCGGCGTGTATTGATTGGTTTGCGCAAAAGTTGCCACGTTTATAAACCGTGAGAATTAATTTCTGGCGTTTTTACAATTTTTTTTTTTTACTGGTAATGGCGGCGATCTGCAATTTTTATTGGGGCTGCGATGTTGCAGCGGACATTTTTTACACTTTTTTGGGGCCAATGACATTTATACAGCAATCAGAAATTTAAATATCCCCTGATTACTGTATAAATACAATTGGCAGTGAAGGGGTTAACTGTGTTCCCTGGGCTTGTTCTAGCTGTCAGGGGGCTGGGCTGTCAGGGGCATAAGAGATCTTAGATCTCTGACATGCTGCCTGACAGCGCATGGAACCACCGTGTTTAAATCGGAGGTTGCCCGTTTTTGTTCGGTAGTAAGCAATCGAGGTTTGCCGGCAGACATTGGGTCTGCCTGAGCCGCCGGCACACTCCTGAGTGCGGCAGGCATGAGAGAGTGCCACCAGCGGTGCCCTTCTGCCGTTTAAAGGTGGCGATTCGCGGGATGCTGCCACTCTGCAGCAGCAAATGTACGCGAGCCGGTCGGGAACCGGTTAAAGATAGTTATAGTTAGACATTTCTTCCACTGTAACCCACTGCATTTCCTAAACAAGAAATCTGCAAATTATTCACTGTTGGTGAGACCTGATGATGCAAAAAAAAAGCTTTAATCTCACAATTACACCTACAGAATGTCATGTATTTACACTTGGCTCTATGTAATCCAGCTAATGCTCTAGACTAGAACCATAACAATTTATCATTTGCCGCTTTGCAGTTCCTGTGGTTTGTCCATGTTCTAAGACTGTGATGACCTCTATAAAACCTAGATTGTTATAGGCACAAACACACCTATGTACTAGTAGACAATTTATTGTCTTTATTTTTTCTCAGAAATTTTAGTATAAGTGAATGATAACAGAGCCCCCTGCCGGGCAATGGCTACCCTGACTGCACATGTTAGGGAGGCTACAGTGATAGTAGCACAGGTAGCTCCTGTCAGCTGCTCCCCCGGCTGTCACTATCTTTAGTTCTTAATTGTGTAATCAGGGCGCCCAGCCGAGGGAGGGGCTGCTCTCTAATCTGTTATTCCAGCTTCTGAATAATCATACTCCCATTTCTGTGTATCTGCCTCCCTTCCTGTCAGACTTTCTGGTTGGGGGTAGGGAGGCAGGGGATCTACATTGTACCTTTCAATTAGCCCCTTCATTTGGAAGAGGATGAATGATTAGTCAGCCATGCACAATGAGGATGTACTGGATGAATGTATCTGTGAAGGAGCGAACACTATCACATGCCAGCCTGTCAGGACTCCATTTATTTAATCTTGCAGGGCTGTTCTATATTTCCTAAGTTGGCCATAGGCAGGCAGATGTCAGGTATAGTAATATATAATGAGAATCTGTGCAGCTGTAAAAATTAGAGATGAGTGAATTGATTTACAAACTGATGCAAATTGGGAAAATCTAATGCTTTCCAAGCAAATTGGAAAAATGATGATCCTCTTTAGTATGTTTATCTTAATTAATGCAATCTTAACATGAACATGCAAATGTGTTTTGGTGTTTTGAAGATAAGTGGGGAACTGCAATTTACCTTTATCCTCTTGATTTCTTGGAAGCCATTTCTCTCTCATTTTAGTCATCAAGATCACATAATATCTGAAGTGGCTGCAGAGATGTCTCTCCAACCTATGTGCTGTGATGGATCCTTTTTTCCACAGAAAAGAAAATATTCTTTCAGACATTTTTGAGTAATCTTGTAGACTTTGTATCTGTCCATGATGCTATTGTTCTAATCTGTTATGCTAATGTAAGAAAAGCGATTATACCATTGGTGACATATTGCCACTGGCAGAATCACCTCGGAAGCAACTGCACTACTGGGCGTGACTCTAGAACAGCCTTCTTTTCTTGGTAAATGCCTAAAAATTGTATACTAGCTGGTGTGTGGATGAAGGCTGCCTTTTAGTTACACTAAGTCACAGGTTTTCATTTTGCACCATTACAACCTTCTTGCTGCCGGCGTCCTAATGACCAATGGCATCATAAGTTCATGTCAGTGGCCTGCATAGCATCCTTGTTTGACCCTCCCCTGTCCTCTCCATCAGAGGTGGGATCATATTAGCTGCGTGATATAAAAACATTGGAATACTAATCAGTACCAGTTTGCAAAAGTGTATTTGCTTTGGAAGAATAAATTACTTCTAACGTTGGGTGTCCTACTTGGACGTGTGGATGTAGCTGCATTATGTAAAACAAAAAAAAAAAATTATTAGAGTATTTTTTACATTTTAGAATGGCGTGTCTCGAGACTGTCCATAATTTTTAACCTCCCTGGCGGTAATCCCGAGTGTGGCTCGGGGTGGAATTTCAGTACCATTAGCGGTAACCCCGAGCCACACTCAGGATTGCATTGCTGGATCCAGGCAGCGTTACTCACCTTGTCCCCTGAATCCAGCGATGTCCCCCACTGTGTCTGCGGGTCTGTGCCTCCGCCCGATGCCTATGTGTGCCGGGCTCCGTTCCCTGCGAGCGTTGCGTCGCACGGGGACGGAGACCGGCGGGAAATTCAAATAGTCAAACACACAGCATACATACAGTACACTGTAATTTTACAGATTACATTACTGTATGAAATCATTTCACATCCCCTTTGTCCCTCGTGGTTTGCCCAGTGACCTGCATGCACTTTTATATTATATTTGTCATTCTTTCTGCCTGGAAACATGAGAATGTCCATAGCAACCAAAAAGTGTCCCTTTACGTCAAAAGTGGTTTTGGATCAGCTAGAAAACAACAATAGTAAATAAGAATCATTTGCAGAATTGAGTGATACTGATTTTTGGGGAAATTTATCATCAGAAACTGAACGTGGCAACAGCGAAAATTCTGCAACTGAGCAAATTTCAGTGTTTTGGTTTGATTACATTATTGAATACATTTTATTACTATTACATTATTATTTTTGATAATTATTTATAGTTATTTATTATATTATAATTTATGATTTCATGTTTCAAACTTTATCATACCTGGGATGTCTACTAGACTCTTGTTTGGACAGATTTAAGTGAGTTATTCCTAAGAATTACAGGCCTACAATATAAAACGCCAAATTTCCATGCAAAATAATGTACCGCTTTCAGCACCAAAAATCTTAAATAATCATACCGCCAGGGAGGTAAAAGAGTGCTTAGACTGAAAAAAGTTTAAGAAACACTGCTCTAGACAATAACTTCACAAGGCTTTACATAAGGATAAGGATCACTATTTTTGGTCACGTTTGGTGATTGCAATTTTAAATCTCAACTGCAAATAATTGTCACTTTTTTGAAAATAAGGATCCTTATCCTGGTGTTATTGCTTTGTAAATCGGGCCTTATCTCCGGTTTGGAAAGCCACAGAATCTCAAAGTAAGTAACACAACAACATCTGGCTGACTGGGCCAGTGAGGGAATTACTTCATAGGGATAATTAAGTGGCCTGTTAGCTATCCTGTTGTTGAAATTAAAAATTGATAGTGCAAATAAGAATCTCATCTTATTTACACTATCTGTTTCTAATAATGTTGCTTATTTTATTCACTAAACTACTCATCACGTCCTAGATATCATTTGTTAAAGTGGAACTCTGCCAAACACTTTTTTTTGGGCAAAGGTTTAGATATCTTTTCAATTTTTAATGCTGGTTTGATGGAATTTCCCCTAAATTGGTAAGACTAATAATGAAATGAGATAACATCTACCTAGATTCTTAGACTGTTAGCTCTAACGAGCAAGGCCCCCGGATTCCCCCTGTATTGAATGGTATTGTAACTGCTCTGTCTGCCCTCATGTTGCAAAGCGCTGCACAAGCTATTGGCGCTATATAAATCCTGTTGAATAATAATCTACCCAAAAAAAGGGAAAATCTCCTTTGGAAAGTTGTCATCCCTTTGTTAAATTTCAATATATCCTCTGTTCTGGTGACAGATTTTAACCATGGCATTGCCTGATGATAACTAAATGGTAGCATGTAAAAAAGAACAAAAATCAAACAAAAATTAAAATAGAACATTTCCTCACTATATCCAAAATGCAAGCTTTTTTTTTTCTAAAGATACACTTTGACATCTACTCTCCCTATATTTTTGTTTTCATTAAGACAAGCAAGAAACATACAACGTTGAACCTGGGGCAAGGGATTGTATTCAGATGAGTTTTTAAGATTACAAATGCAATTACATAACAAGGATAATATACCCTACAGCTGGACCAATATGTGTCTAGTAAGAGGGTAGGCAGATATGCAAAAAGGCTTGATCAATTGTCTTTACGAGACATCATCATTCAAGCCGCAAACAGACATGTAATATTTTCTCAGGTGACATATAAGAGATCACATGTATGAAAAGGAAGTTGAAAAAAGAGAACGAGAAAAAAGAGGAAATAGAAGCACTAAGGAGAGCGCAAGAGAGAATTGTGCAACAAACTGGACATGCAGCTGGGAGAAATGGCCAACTATGGCCAATGTTGTCATCTAGGATTATCAGGTCCAAACTACGAATACGATTTGGCATTTTCCAAGTACGTGTAAAAAAGCCAGGTACTTCAGGTTTCAAAGTAAGTTGTTTGTCTATGATGCAACTGTGTAGTCAGATTTTCCATTCTCATGGCATGGCACATTTCCTTAGCCAATTAAGCAACAGTAGGACTTAAGCCATGTACACACTGCTAGATTTAAAAAAAAAACTGACAGCTCAGGCCGGGACCACTGTACTAACAATCCAATGATAGTACAGCGATCTCCCCTGCTGTGCTATTGTGTTCTAAAAAGGGGGATGGCCCCCCACCAGAACACTCTGGTCTGCTCTCTCACCCATTGGCTGAAAGCGCTGAACAGAAGGCGGACAGCATACCTTTTTCAGCCATGCCCCTTCTACAGAAGCTGGCCAAATGGAGCGGCTGCAGTACACATGAGCCATATGTCGGCCAGTTTCTATTGAACCAGCCGATGCAGTCCGAAATTCGGCCCATGTGTACTGTGCTTTACTGGAGATTTCCAATGGCACAGTGTCACAGCACAAGCTATAATAAACAGTGGATATACTTCTTGATACAGTAAATCAATTCCAGTAAAATAGATAAGGGACCAGTTTGTGCAATTTCACAGGAAGTAATTTGGTGAAATACAGTGAAAAGAGCATTCCAGGGGTATTGAGCTGATGGAAACTGGATTTTGTATGGCCAGAAATATTCTCTCATATCTATCATAATAGTAAATCAATTTACCAACATATCGGTTGTGACACTTGTGAATAATTATTTGCTTCATATTAATGCTGTATGGTGACTTGCTTCAAAGAGATGTTACCACTTTGCATTTAGCATGAATACGTAATTTCTTGTTGAATGGTATGTCGTTTTAAGTTTGGCTGTATAGTCTTGCATTTTCTATTTAGAGGTTTTCCCATTGTAACTGTGTCCTCCTGTGCAGTACAGTGATAGAATTTATTTTTACCCAGTCTCATTCAGAAGGTCTCACGCTGCTTGGCAGTGATCCAAATCACCCCCTCCTTCTCTCCTTTTATCTCCACTACTCCTTGCCCTTTTTCAACTTCCTTGATGTCTACAATGAATACTCACATAAACAGGATAAAAAAATCCTAGGATAGACACAATCACATCAAAACTATCCTAATCTAGTAAGGCATTTTTTATGTTTGGCACAGTTATTTATGTGAGACGCACAGGGTTTTAACACACTTTTTAGGTACAGCTGTTACTGCCTGAAGGAAATGGTTAATCGAAGAAGCCAAACTGTGAAACAACGTTGAACAAAGTCAAATAAGATCCTGCAGCATTCCAAATAAAAATATATTTTAGTCTCTTAGACATCCTAGGCAGAACATCTGGGTAACATAACTAATTTACAGAGTGTTGGTTATTTTAGTTGGTAATACCAAGAAGAAACAGACCAGAGGATTGAGCTCCTATGGAATCAATAGACTATCAGTTGGAAATGGGGCCTTCTCCATTAATATTCTCCTTTCTCTTTGCCATGTATAGGGTGAAGGCTAAGAAGGGGATAAATCTGCAGAACACCAGGTCCCGGGATCCTCAATGGTTTGTTAACTCAGAGCTTCAGACGGGAGGAAAACATTCAACAGCCACCATAGATGTGTCAAAAGTTCAAGGGTTGCCACACAGGTATAGAATTGTTTAATTTATATTTGGGAGATTCCAGCAATGTACTGTTTTTGTGTTTGAAACATTGATATTTGTTAAATCCAATTAAAATATGCAAACTGCTCAGCAAAATAAAATATACAAACAAACTAATGACCATAGCACAAATATCTGCCTGTGAATTGAACCAAAAAGGCAAAGCTTTCAATGCCTTTTAAATACAAAAAACATGAATTATAGGTAGTAAACAATAAATAATTGTACTGTTCTATACAAAAAAAAATAGCGATCATGGGTACAAAAAAATGCCAGATATCTTAGATGCCATTCAAAGTTAGCACTTACTTCTTCCATAGGTTACTAAAGTCAGCAGAAGATTAAGTGGTGAAAAGAATCAACTCCTGAGCTCATAAAAGTCAGATTCAAGTGGGATCTTTTTCAGGCCAAAAGGCAGTCTGCTTGATTTACTAAAACTGGAGAGTGCAAAATGGTGCAGCTCTACATAGAAACCAATCAGCTTTCAGGTTTCATTGTCAAAGCTTAATTGAACAATGATGAAAGGAAAGTCTGGATGGCACTATGATTTAACGCTGAGGTTAGCTAGAAACGCATTCATCTTTCTCCCCCACTGGAATACTGTTTGGTGCTTTATGCTGTTTCAAGGATAATAAAGTAGATGTGTGTTGTAGTATGGCATATAAACATTTAAAAGATGGATCTCAGACTACTGGATAGTCACCAATACTACTGGACCGATTCATCCTCTGGATGGGGTACCCCCACAACTAGTAGACAGTGTCTAAATTTAAGGGACAAGGGGGCAAGCGAAAAGGGGGGGACCAATATGGTCATCTCACACAGGCTAGAGTTATTCTAGTCAGGATGTTATTTATAGGTTGATTGTGGTATATTTGCACATGTGAGCGACATCCTGTGTGTGTGTGTTGTTCAAGTGACAACATTGTCTCTTTTTAACCAATTTTTAATGGTATTTAGAGGGGTGGGCCATTGTGCCTCCTTATCATCTGTAATATACATATTTGTACGATAAAGGTTATACTATTTACTATATATACCGTAGTTGGTCCTCCTTTACAACTCTAGCCTGGGTGGGATTACCATATTGGTCCCCCCCTTTCCTTTTCTCTTGCCCCCTTGTCTCTTAATTTTAGACACTGCAGTAGGGCCATCCAGACCTTCCTCTTATCATTGCACAGGTATTCAAACTGGGCCGGCACGCACGTTGAAGGAGTGTGGGGTGTTGCATTAGTAAGTCTACCTAGAGCAGGGCTGTTTCTTTTTTAATTGAACAAGTTAGAAGCTGATTGGTTTCTATGCACAGCTGCATCAGATTTTGCACTCTGCCATTTTAGTAAATCAACCCCAATGTGTTATGTTATACATAATTTCTAAAGCAATGCTATAGCAATATAAAGAATGTATAAAAAGCTCTACAATATCCATTCATAAAACTGTAGACAGTATGGAGCTGTTTTGCTAAAGCTGGAGAGTGCAAAATCTGGTGCAGAAACCAATTAGTTTCCAGTTTTTTTTGTCAAAGCTTAACCAAAAATGCTTTAAAAATGTTAAAAGCTGATTGGCTACCATGCACAGCTTCATAAGATTTTGCACTCTCCAGTTTTAGTAAATCATCCCCTATATCACAGGCAGACATGCAAGTACAATATGATTTTATACATCTACTGTATATTTTCAGTATTTTACGCATTTGGAGCAGCAGGGCTGGAATTGCAGTTGGGTTAATATGGGCAACTGCCCAGGGTCTTCTTGTTCCAGAGCCCCATATTAGAATGACAACAGCTGTAGGGACCTGTATTGCTGTGCATATGGGGCCCCAGTTTTTATTTGCTCAGAGACCCATTTTGTCCAAATCACATACCATGGAGCAGGGCAGGGGAGGTGTGCTACAGATAACTGCTATGCCAGCCTAACAGATCAAAAATATAGTTGACTGATAAAGTTTAATATCCTTTCCACATACTATTTCATCTAGTGTATTATAGTGGCAATAGGGCTAATTTTCTAAAGACAAATAAGTGGTTTACTTTGCAGGGGAAGTTGCACTTTGCAAGGGAATTTGCCCCAGAGCTTAATGAAAGTGGTGCAGTATTGTTTTCCAAAGATTACCCAATCACTTGAAGGGAAAAAATGCATTTTTGCTTGCATATACGTAATTTGATGATGGAAGTTACGAGAACTTTACTTCATTCTCTAAGCTCTGGGGAAAATTTCCTAGCCATTGTTTTTTGGATAGTATAAGGTCTAGTATTAGCACAAAAGTACACTTTAATTTAATTTTATTTTTTTAAGGACTTATGGCAAGGATTGTCTATTTGTTTGGATCCTGTGAAGACTGATACATCATGCTTCACATTTAGAAACAACGCTTCAGGAAAGTTTACATGCGTGTTCCATACCTAAGGGGACTACAAAAACATATGTGTCAGATTATTGGATCTGAACAGAGTGGAAAGGCAGACAAGACAGGCCAGACAAACTAAGGAAATGATCAGAGTTACCTAAACTGTGCCAAAGAGAGAACAGACTCACAGATAGTTCAGTTCAAGCCAAATGTCAAAAACCCACTAGCCAAGAATGGGAACAGGAACGGAGAGCAGAAATAAGTCTGAGATTATAGCAAGAGAAAAATACAGACAGAACAAGGACAGAGCACAGGAGACAAGGTTAAAAGACAGAAAAAGACAGGAGAAGTGAAACCACAAATGAGGCAGGAGTGAGAGCCAAGACAGGCCCACAGAAAGTACCATTCAGTTTGTTTTGGTACCCAGATCTCAGCATTGTTTGGTTTCAGTGCTTTGTGATTTTGGTGCAGGAAGGGATAAGTAAGCAAAATAGTTGTTATATAGTGTTAGGATTCCATTCAGAGCAGAACTACAAGTCCCATCATTCCTATGCCTCTGGGAGTCATGCTTTTTATTGTCAAAGTCTTCTAATGCCTCATGGGATCTATAGTGCCTCAATACTGGAGGGGAAATTTTTACCTGCCTCTGGTTTAGAGATTACATTAGCTTTAAGGGTTTAAGGGTTGGTGGAGAGATTAAGTGTTATATGTTCAATATAAAGCCTAAGAGTTAACTGTTAGGGTTGACTAAGTTAAGGGTTACATTTTTAGCAATTGGGTGGGGTAGGGTAGCTTGTTTAGGCTTTAAGTTTAAAGGATACGTTCACATTTAAAATACATAAATGCACATCTTTTGTATGTAAAAATGTGCATTTATTATTTATTATGAGCCTGTAAAGCATTGCACCCACGATCAGCAGATCGCGAGTGCAATCAGGCTCCTATAGACTGTAAGCTGTCTGCCCATTCCTCATATGGGCAGGCAGTTACTGAATGACAGAAAGATTCATTGTACTACCTAGAGCACTCATCAGTGCCCTATGCAGTTAAATGAGATGGTCAGGTGGGCCCTGCAGGGCTGCATTTTTTTTAAATTGTGACAGCGGGTGCGGGGAGAAGATCCCCGGGCCGCTGTCACAACAGGGATTCTGGGGGTGTGGGGGCTGCTCAGTTAATAACATGTTACAAGTTACACCCTAAATATGGGTGTAACATATAACATGTTACTAATGATGAATTTAGCCTCTAATGAAGTGGGGGCTATGGATTGCTTTAATGTTACAGTATCAAAGATTGCACTTCATTCATGGAACCTGTAGTACAGAAAGGGTGGGTTTAGTTGGCACCTTGACAAGTGCATGTGACAGGTCCTTCAGTTCTATTACCGCTGCTGATGTGGTGGAGGAGGGGGAATTAGATGGCTAAAGATTTAAACTAAAACTGCAGTTAGCATCAAAATGGACACTTTGCATTGATTGTATATGTCCCTTGTGCTGATTCTTACAAGAAAATAATTTTTGACTGAACATATATTATTAGATAGACTTAAGTTAGAAGTAGTTCAATTAAAGGAAACTTCTACTGAGGTGTCTTGTGCATCCAGTTACTTTGATACTAAGTCTTTGATCTCATTCTGACCTTCCTGACCTATATGCTTAATGTTCAGGAAGTACTTCAGCCAAAATAGCATCAGTATTTCTTTCAATACATGTTTCCTTTACCACTTCCCCTCCACCCAATGTAGATAAATGGCTGGACGGGAGCTTCCTGGATGTGGGAGGGCGCATATATACAGCCTCCCATATCCACTGCTCATGTATGGCTTCTAGAGCCTGCAGCAGCATGACCTTTCATTTCTGTGTCCCTCAGTGTATTAGAGATTGAAGTATGGGGATAAGGGAATTGGCTATCTAACATGTGCTCTCTGTGTCCAACCACAATGTGAACAAGCAATCACAAAGGTAAACAAAGGCTTGGTTTTCTCACACAGAGAACACTTATGAGAGGAGACAGAGCAATATGTGTCGTTTTTTCATAAGTTACACATAAGTTACTCATAAGTTACACATTGTTACACAATGTTTTCATCAGTGTTCTCCACCAATACACCAGTGTTCTCCACCAAAACACCAGTGCAGCCAGCTACAGTGTTCCTGATTGCTATCTAATCTCTAAACTGCAGCAAGCCAGAGTGTCCTTGACGCCAGCAACAGTGTACCCGATTGTTAACGACATCAGACACACCATCACCAGACCGGTGCAGACAGCCAGTGATCCTGATTACTGTGTCACCAGACCAATACAAGCCAGTGTAAGCTAGCATTGGTGTCCTGATTGCCGCCACACCAGTGCCAGTGTCAATAGAGCAGGTGAAGCCAACAACACTGTTCTGATCATAAATCACACCAATGCCAGTGTCAGCAGATCCAATAAATCCAGTAACAATGTTCCTGATCACCACCACACTAGTACAATGTCAGATCCCACATAACCTGATCTCCAATCAGAACCAGTATCCTGAATGCCATGTCCAAAAAAAGGTTCATGAGTAAGGAGACCTTTCAGATTCCCAGCATGACAGATGAGAGTAGCACAGCAGAGCTCTCACTGTCAGATTTGGATTCAGAATACGAACATGTGCAGAACAGCAGTTCACCAGCAGTGCAGTACATCCTGTTGAAGTGTTGAGCCCCAACAGAGCAGTACATGCTGATGAAATGGCCAGCACAAGTAGTGGGGTGTTACATCAGCAACAAAGGTTTAGTGCCCATACTAGTGCCCCTGAGGCTCTTTTAAAAATGTTATGGCTATCTTCTACTTCAGCAGCACCTGTCATCCCCCCATTTAAAGCACAATCAGGCATTTTGGTAGAAACAGAAAATATTTTTCACCCTTTCAGTTTTTTTTATTTGTTTTTTTTACTGAAGAGTTATTCAAATAAGTTGTGGTCCAATATAATGTGTTTGCCCAGCAGTACATCACCATTAACCCCAGTACAGTTTATGCACATATATTTGAGTGAAAACCCATCACAGCTGATGAATTCATTTTTTTTACCCTAAATATGGAAATCACAAAAAAAGAACTGCAGTCTTTGTGGTCCACACACCCCCATGCACCATACTGTATGTTGTTTTATTCTGCGGCTGTGACCAAGACATGGTATAAAATAATTATGAGATTCTTGCCTCCTGAACTCCCCAACGTCACCCGAATATGATAGGCTTTACAAAATTGGACCACTTCTCAGTTATTTTTCCTCCAAAATTTACAAAATGTATACTCCCAATAAAATATTGCCATACATTTTGCAGGCAGACAGAACATCAAACAACATCTCCCCAGTAAACATGGCAGATATGAGGTGAAGTTGTGTAAACTTTGAGAGTGGGCCACAGGGTAGACATATGACTTTCGAGTTTACGAAGGGAAAAAAAGCCACCTCAAACACACTGGATGATGAACTTATATGGATAGCAGCTGAAAAATTGTTTGTTTATGGATGCCACCTTTATGTGGAACATTTTTATACCAGTCTGTGGCAGACTGGTATAAAAATGTTCCACATAAAGGTGGCATCCATAAACAAACAATTTTCTTATTCCTTTTTCTGCAGCAAACTGTAGCTGGTGGTACAGTGGCACCAAATCACAAGGGCTTTCCACAATGACTGTCCACCACAAAGTTGAAGGGGGGGTCAGGTTAATTGAATAATGACATTTTGGCCCTTAAATGGAAAGATAAGCGAGTAGTCTATGTCCTTTCTTCCATCCACCAAGACACCTCACTTTTAGGGTAGGGGTGGCCTGGTGCAAAAACGTCTTTGCGTACACAAATGCAAGCAATTTAGCGGGGTGTAGATTTACATAGTTACATAGTTGGTGAGGTTGAAAAAAGTCCATCCAGTCCAACCTGTGTGTGGGATTATATGTTAATAGTACATTGTGTACCCCTGTATGTTGTGGTCGTTTAGGTGCCTATCTAATATTTTTTTTTAATTATCGATGCTCCCTGCTGAAACCACTGCTTGTGGAAGAGAATTCCACATCCTTACCGCTATTACAGTAAACAACCCTCTACGCAGTTTACGATTAAACCGATTCTCTTCTAATTTTAGCGAATAGCCACGTGTCTTTTTAAATTCCCTTTCACAAAAAAAGCGTTTTCCCTATTGTGGGGTCACCAGTAAGGTATTTGTACATTGAAATCATGTCCCCTCTCAAGTGTCTGCTCTCCAGAGAGAATAAATTCAATGCTTGTAGTCTTTCCCCATATTTGAGATCCTCCAGTCCCTTTATTAGCTTTGTTGCCCTTCTCTGGACCCTCTCCAGCTCCAGCACATCCCTCCTGAGGACTCCAGAATTGGACAGCACATTCAAGATGCAGCCGGACCAGAGTCTTGTATAGTTGGAGAATTATGGTTTTATCTCTGGAGTTAATCCCCTTTTTAATGCATGCCAATGTTCTGTTTGCTTTCCTTGCAGCAGCTTGGCATTGCATGCCATTGCTGAGCCTGTCATCTACTATGACCCCTAGGTCCTTTTCCATTCTAGATTCGCCCAAAGGTTCTCCTCCTAGCGAGTAAACTGTATTCAAATTTTTAGCACCCAAATGCATTATTTTACATTTTCCAACATTAAACCTCATTTGCCATGTAGTTGCCCACTCCATTAATTTGTTTAGATCTTCTTGCAAGGTTTCCACGTCCTGTGTAGAAGTTATTGCCCTGCTTAGCTTTGTATCGTCTGAAAATACTGAGATTGGACTGTTTATCCCATCCTCCAAATCATTTATGAATGAATTAAAGAGGATTGGCCCCAGGACAGAACCCTGGGGGACCCCACTTTCCACACCAGACCATTCCGAGTACTCCCCATTTATCACCACCCTATGGACTTGCCCCAATAGCCAGTTTTCTATCCAGGTACTCACCCTATGATCCATGCCGACAGACCTTAGTTTGTACAGTAAACGTTTATGGGGAACTGTATCGAATGCCTTTGCAAAACCTAGATACACCACATCTACAGGCCTTCCTTTATCTAGATGGCAGCTTACTTTACTTCCTCATAGAAGGTTAGTAGATTGGTCTGGCAAGAAAAATTCTTCATGAATCCATGCTGATTGCGGCTAATGATACTGTTTTCATTACTAAATTCTTATATATATATATAATATATAGTCCCTTATCAACCCCTTCAAGAACTTGCAGACTAATGATGTTAGGCTAACTGGCCTGTAGTTCCCAGGGATGTATCTCAGCCCTTTTTTAAATATTGGTGCAACATTGGCTTTACTCCAACCAGCTGGTACCATTCCAGTCAGTAGATTGCCCATAAAAATTAGGAACAATGGTCTGGCTATCACTTGGCTGAGTTCCTTAAGGACCCTCAGGTATAAGGCTGGGTTCACACTGTGAATCCACTGTGGGTTCCCGCATCACTAGCCTCCTGGCGGCAGTTCACTCTGCCATATGTGAACTGAAGGGAGGTGTCAGTACATTGCTAACAACACCCCCTTTTCAGTTGGCATATCGCAGTACGATCTGCAAACTCGCACAGGAATTGGATCACATGGTGTTAACCACCATGCAATGCGATTCTGACCCTGAGAACAAAAAGGGTCCTGTGCGAGCTTGGCCCGATTGCGATGCAATCTCAGCCATACTATCTCTATGGCTGAGATCGCATTGCAGAGAGATTGCATGTGAATTACACTACATTGCGGTGCGAATCACATCCGATCTCTCAGATCGGATCAGTGTGAACCGAGTCTAAGTCATCTGGTCCGGTGACTTATTAATGTTATGTTTATCAAGTCTATTTGTAATTTTGTCCTCTGCTAGCACTGAGGGTGCTTCCTGTGACGTGTTAATAAGATTAACATTTAAACAACCAAAAGATAAAGCCCTACAGTACCTGACAACCAGAACATCCATTCACAGGTATTAATAATGTCCATGCACCTATTCCAGTAGGGGAATTTACAGCTCTTTCTACGAGGCCACAGAAAGGCCTGCCTTTTTCCTAAACTACCAAGAAGAGTTTGTAACAGCCCTTATTTATCAACAGGGCCCACACCTGAAAACCTTTGTTCTGATCCAGCCAGGAGGCTGCATGAGAGATGCTTCCCTGGCTTTATTCCTCCACTTG
>BLSH010452190.1:15228-34906 GCA_018402905.1 Glandirana rugosa
ATCGAATGCCTTTGCAAAACCTAGATACACCACATCTACAGGCCTTCCTTTATCTAGATGGCAGCTTACTTTACTTCCTCATAGAAGGTTAGTAGATTGGTCTGGCAAGAAAAATTCTTCATGAATCCATGCTGATTGCGGCTAATGATACTGTTTTCATTACTAAATTCTTATATATATATATAATATATAGTCCCTTATCAACCCCTTCAAGAACTTGCAGACTAATGATGTTAGGCTAACTGGCCTGTAGTTCCCAGGGATGTATCTCAGCCCTTTTTTAAATATTGGTGCAACATTGGCTTTACTCCAACCAGCTGGTACCATTCCAGTCAGTAGATTGCCCATAAAAATTAGGAACAATGGTCTGGCTATCACTTGGCTGAGTTCCTTAAGGACCCTCAGGTATAAGGCTGGGTTCACACTGTGAATCCACTGTGGGTTCCCGCATCACTAGCCTCCTGGCGGCAGTTCACTCTGCCATATGTGAACTGAAGGGAGGTGTCAGTACATTGCTAACAACACCCCCTTTTCAGTTGGCATATCGCAGTACGATCTGCAAACTCGCACAGGAATTGGATCACATGGTGTTAACCACCATGCAATGCGATTCTGACCCTGAGAACAAAAAGGGTCCTGTGCGAGCTTGGCCCGATTGCGATGCAATCTCAGCCATACTATCTCTATGGCTGAGATCGCATTGCAGAGAGATTGCATGTGAATTACACTACATTGCGGTGCGAATCACATCCGATCTCTCAGATCGGATCAGTGTGAACCGAGTCTAAGTCATCTGGTCCGGTGACTTATTAATGTTATGTTTATCAAGTCTATTTGTAATTTTGTCCTCTGCTAGCACTGAGGGTGCTTCCTGTGACGTGTTAATAAGATTAACATTTAAACAACCAAAAGATAAAGCCCTACAGTACCTGACAACCAGAACATCCATTCACAGGTATTAATAATGTCCATGCACCTATTCCAGTAGGGGAATTTACAGCTCTTTCTACGAGGCCACAGAAAGGCCTGCCTTTTTCCTAAACTACCAAGAAGAGTTTGTAACAGCCCTTATTTATCAACAGGGCCCACACCTGAAAACCTTTGTTCTGATCCAGCCAGGAGGCTGCATGAGAGATGCTTCCCTGGCTTTATTCCTCCACTTGAGACAGGCTAAAACCCCCCCAAAAAAAGTCCTTCACAACCTGGCCTCAGCATAAAGGACTGCTTTCATACAGTATCTCATAAAAGTGAGTACACCACTCACATTTTTGTAAATATTTTATTATATATATATTCATTTGACAACAGTGAAGATATGACACTTTGCTACAATGTAAAGTACTGAGTGTACAGCTTGTATAACAGTGTAAATTTGCTGTCCCCTCAAAATAACTCAACACACAGCAATTAATGTCTAAACTGCTGGAAACAAAAGTGAGTACACCCCTAATTGAAAATGTCCAAATTGGGCCCAAAGTGTCAATAGTTTGTTTGGCCACTATTAATTTCCAGCACTGCCTTAACACTCTTGGGCATGGAGTTCACCAGAGCTTTACAGGTTGCCACTGGAGTCCTCTTCCACTCCTCCATGACGACATCACCGAGCTGGTGGATGTTAGAGACCTTGTGCTCATCCACCTTACATTTGAGGATGCCACACAGATGCTCAATAGGGTTTACGTCTGGAGACATGCTTGGCCAGTCCATCACCTTTACCCTCAGCTTCTGTAGCAAGGCAGTGGTCATCTTGGAGGTGTGTTTGGGGTCGTTATCATGTTGGAATACTGCCCTGCAGCCCAGTCTCTGAAGGGTGGGGATCATGCTCTGCTTCAGTATGTCACAGTACAGGTTGGCATTCATGGTTCCCTCAATGAACTGTCCCCAGTCCTGGCAGCACTCATGAAGCCCCAAACCAAGAAACTCTCACCATCATGCTTGACTGTAGGCAAGACACACTTGTCTTTGTGCTCCTCACCTGGTTGCCGCCACACACGCTTGACACCATCTGAACCAAATAAGTTTATCTTGGTCTCATCAGACCACAGGACAATTGTTCCAGTAATCCATGTCCTTAGTCTGCTTGACTTCAGCAAACTGTTGGGGGCTTTCTTGTACATCATCTTTAGAAGAGGCTTCCTTCTGGGATGACAGCCATGCAGACCAATTTGATGCAGTGTGTGGCGTATGGTCTGAGCACTGACAGGCTGACCCCCCATCCCTTCAACCTCTGCAGCAATGCTGGCAGCACTCATATGTCTATTTCCCAAAGACAACCTCTGGATATGACGCTAAGCATGTGCACTTAACTTCTTTGGTTGACCATGGGGAGGCCTGTTCTGAGTGGTCCTGTTAAACTACTGTATGGTCTTGGCCATTGTGCTGCAGCTCAGTTTCAGGGCCTTGGTAGTCTTCTTATAGCCTAGGCCATCTTTATGTAGAGCAACAATTCTTTTTTTCAGATCCTCAGAGAGTTCTTTGCCATGAAGTGCCATGTTGAACTTCCAGTGACTAGCATGAAAGAGTGAGAGTGCTAACACCAAATTTAACACACCTGCTTCCCATTCACACCTGAGACCTTGTAACATTAACGAGTCACATGACATTTCGGAGGGAAATTACTAATTGGGCCCTAATTTGGACATTTTCACTTAGGGGTGTACTCACTTTTGTTGCAAGCTAGAGTTGAATTGTAAAGTTTGGGTCCGTACCAAACTTTGGGGTGTCCGTGACCCAGACCCGAACCCAGACATTTGAAAAAAAGTCTGGGTTCGGGTTCAGGTATTTTATCCCGCCTGTTGAATAGCTGCAGGGCAGCCAATCAACAAGCGTTTCACTCGTTTGCCCTTAGAAGCCATCACAGCCATGCCTACTAATGGCATGGCTGTGATTGGCCAGTGCATCATGTGACCCAGCCTCTGTATAAGCTGGAGTCACGTAGTGCTGCATGTCACATGCTCTCAGGCTAGTGTAGGGAGAGGATGCTGCCAGCGCTGTGAGGGACAGATTGCAGATCTAATAGCATCTCATCCTGCATTACAGAACGATCTGATACTGGACCAGGTAGAGTTTACTACTCCTGCTTTTAGGGACAGTTTGCAGATCTAATAACATCTCATCCTGCATTACAGAACAATCTGATACTGGGCTAGGTAGCTTTGAGGGACAGATTATTGTTCTAAAATCATCTCCTAGTTCTATAGGGAGAGGTTCCTGCTGGTGCTGTAAGGGACAGATTATTGTTCTATAATCATCTCATAGTTCTATAGGGAGAGGTTCCTGCTGTTGGTGTGAGCGGTGCATTTCTTGCACAAAAATAAAAAGTGCGTCTACGTTGCTGTTTTCCAAAAAAAAAAAAGAAGAATTTATTATTAATTTTCTTTTTGTATTAATAAATAGTGCTACATAGTACATTTGCGGGCAGAATGAGGAGAGCGTTTTGCAGCCCTCTAGCACTTTCCAGGACTTTTTTACAGCCATTTTTGTGCCGAAAAGTTTGGTTCCCCATTGACTTCAATGGGGTTCGGGGTCCGGGGTCAAGTTCGGTACGGAACCCAAACTTTTTTTGCGAAGTTCCGCCGAACCCGCCGAACCCGAACATCCAGGTGTTCGCTCAACTCTATTGCTAGCGGTTTAATGACTGTGTGTTGAGTTATTATGAAGGGACAGCAAATTTACACTGTTATACAAGTTGTACACTCACTACTTTACATTGTAGCAAGGTATCATTGCTTCAGTGTTGTCGCATGAAAAGATATAATAAAATATTTACAGAAATGTGAGGGGTGTACTCACTTTTGTGAGATACTGTACCTCACTATGATATTACTGAGGTTAGGGTGAAGATGTTTCTCCTATGTCTGACTACATGCATTTTTCCTGTATCTGATGTCCTGTGTATAAACCTGTTTTCTCTTTTTCTGATGTTTTGTGTATAAACCTGGACTGACCATTTGCCTGCATGCTGACTAAGCCTCTGCCTACATCACAACCAAGAGTTGGAAACTTGAGAAATCTATGGTTTCCTATTGATTATCTGATTATTATTCAAGAATGGTGGACACTGAGAGATGCTTTGCTTATGAGGGCTTGCTGAACCCAATAGAATTGTATTTTTCAATTTGAGCAGTGTTTTGTACATATCATTTGCATAAATTATGCAATTCAGTATATTTGAAGAACACACACTTTAGCTGCTCATCCCACTCTGCTTGGCTTATTTGGTTACTGACACTTGAGAGTGTATGGGTGGCCAAACTATCTTTGTTCTGTTTAGAAAACCCTGTTGATTTTACTAATTATGCAGACAGCATTTTCCATTTTCTGAATGAGAATGCTAAGAGTCTTCTTAAGAAATCTTAAAGTATAGTTTAAATACAGGTCTGAGGAAGAAGAAAAGTGTAATTGCATTGAAATGTAAACGCCCTGCGGGGAAGAGGTCTAAAGCGGTTTGCTTTTTCCTTTCCATTAATATTTCATCAGGTTGTTTTCCGAAAAAAGGTGATTGCGATCACTTTAAATTCATCGTCTGTCTCTAACCTTTTGAAGGCCGATTTCAATCTGCATTGGAAATGGCACACCAGAGCCTTGCATTTTAGCAGACTGCGCTTGTTTCAAGAAAACTGCAATATGTAATATATACACGCATGTCACAATATATATATATAACATTTCTTTTCTGCAGTGTCATTCCAAGAAAGAAAACAGTGAAAGCAGTTATATTGCAGTCAGGGTTTTTAGTTCTGAATACAGAGAAGGAATATGCTTAAAGGGATAGAGCAAATAGCCTGAACCTAATTATTTTTGTAATGTAAAGTTGGCTATGCACCAAGGAGCTTGTTTATATGATTCTGGATATAATTCCTATCCTAGATTGAATGCCTAAGATTCCTTACATACCAGCTGATAATAAACCAGTAGAAATCAGTCTGACAGTAGAGTAATGCACTGGCTACTAAAAAAGAGGGAGGAGGGGAGAAGGAGTGATTGACAAAGGTTTAAATCTATGCTGGCATATCCTCAATCCACATACAAGCAAAACGCTTGTTTATCTGCTGTGATCTAGTGCTAGAGTGCTGCACACTAGGCCCCCTGCCACAATCTTTAGCTTTTTAGCCATTGGTAGGCACCTGTAACTTCCTGGCTAAGGAAGCAATTGTATATGCCTCAGCAGTAGCCTTCTGGGATATTTGAGATGCAGGAATTGTAAAAAAGCAACAAAAAAAAAAAAACAGATAAGAGTTTGGTTTTTAATAGAGTTGAGCGGACACCTGGATGTTCGCAAAAAAGTTTGAGTTCGGCCCTGAACTTGAGCCGAACTTGACCCCGAACCCCATTGAAGTCAATGGTGACCCGAACTTTTTGGCCTAAAATGGCTCTTAAAATGTCCTGGAAAGGGCTAGAGGGCTGCCAAAGGAAGCAAAATGGGGGTAAGAGTAGGACAAGTGCCCTGCAAACAAATGAAAATAGGGAAATAACTTAAAATCACATAAAAAAAAAAGGAGGAGGAGGTGGATGTGGAGTAGGAGGTTGAGGAGGCGGTGACCGTGGCGGTGTAGGTGGAAATGGTGGTGGAGGAGGAGGAGGTAGCCAACACTGTTTTTTGTTTGTTTTTTTTTCTAATTGGGGTAGCCCCCAAAATATTGAGACATATTAAAAAAAAAAAAGATCACTATGTGCAGACAAACTCAGAGATGTTCTAGCACGGGTTCACTTTTTCCATATAAAATGTACCATGGTTTATTTTTCATGTTTTTCCTGTTACAAATTCTAATAAAAAGTTCACTTAAGTATACCAATGGCTGTGTAGGGCCGGTATAAATGTCATTTCTGCACAAGGTACAGACAAGTCTTGTGGGATCCATGCCTGGTTCATTTTAATAAACGTTAGCTTGTCCATGTTGGCTGTGGACAGGCGGCTGCGCTTGTCTGTGATAACGCCCCCTGCCGTGCTAAACACACGTTCAGACAATACACTGGCTGCAGGGCAGGCCAGCACCTCCAAGGCATAAAGGGCAAGCTCAGGCCATGTGCCCAATTTGGAGACCCAGAAGTTGAATGGGGCAGACCGATCAGTCAGTACGTGTAGGCGTGTGCACACATACTGTTCCACCATGTTGCTGAAATGCTGCCTCCTGCTAAGACGTTGCCTATCAGCTGGTGCTGTTTGTTGTGGAATGCTACTGACAAAGCTTTTCCACATTTCGGCCATGCTAACCCTGCCTTCTGAGGTGCTGGCGGTGCCACAGCTGCATTGGCGACCTCTTCCTCCTCCTCTGCCTTCACCTTGTGCTTCCAATGAGCCCCCGGTGTAATTTGGGAATGCCCTCAGCAGTGCGTCTACCAGCATAAGAGACTGCTGCATGACTTGGGGCTCAGACTGCTTGGCTGATTTACAAGGGGCTGAGGTGAAAGACAGATGGCCATGGGGTTCAGGTGCCAACTCTGAGCCTTCAGCAAGGGACCGGGTGGGAGACAATGTGAAGGAACTGGAGGCATTGTCAGCCACCCAATCTACTATCGCCTGTACTTATTCTGGCCTCACCTTTCGTTGAGCGGCATTCGGGCCTACCATATAACGTTTAAGGTTCTGTTGGCTACTCGCACCTGAGGAAGGTGTTTCACTGTCAATGTCGACGCACTTTTTAATTTTGTGCAAGAAATGCACAGCAAGGTGTAAATGTACTATGTAGCACTATTTATTATTCAGTTTTTTTAAACCAGCAATATAGACGCACTTTTTATTTTTGTGCAAGAAATGCACCGCTGGCCGCAAATGTAGTATTTAGAATATATATATTTTTTAAACCAGCAATGTAGACACACTTTTTATTTTTGTGCAAGAAATGCACCACTGGCCGCAAATGTAGTATTTAGAATATATATATATTTTTTTAAACCAGCAATGTAGACACACTTTTTATTTTTGTGCAAGAAATGCACCACTGGCCGCAAATGTAGTATTTAGAATATTTTTTCTTTTTAAACCAGCAATGTAGACGCACTTTTTATTTTGTGCAAGAAATGCCCCGCTGGCAGCAAATGTAATATTTTGCACAAAAAAAAAAAAAATTAATTTGTCTAACTGCTATGTAAATGCAGTATTTAAATATGCCAAAATGTTGCCAACTGTACTAACAGAACACGATTAAAGTAGTGTCCCTGACACACAAGCAGTTGCAAGTGCACTGCACTTGCAAAAATGGCTTAGCAAACAAAATGTACTCTAGCAAACAAAAATCTCCTCTAGCCCCCACCCACCAATAAATAACTGTTTTTAACAGATTTTCTAAAGCTAATCTGACCCTCACAGCAGCATCCTCTCCCTACACTAGTATGAGATGATTTTCTAAAGCTAATCTGTCCCTCACAGCAGCAGCAGCATCCTCTCCCTACACTAGTATGAGATGATGTGACATGCAGCACTACGTGACTCCAGCTTATATAGAGGCTGGGTCACATGATGGACTGGCCAATCACAGCCATGCCATTAGTAGGCATGGCTGTGAGGGCTTCTAATGGCAAACGAGTGAAACGCTTGTTGCCCTGCAGCTATTCAACAGGCACGAAAAAATACCCGAACCCCAAACCCGGACTTTTTCTCAAATATCCGGGTTCGGGACACAGACACCCTAAAGTCCAGTACGAACCCAAACTTTACAGTTTGGGTTCGCTCAACTCTAGTTTTTAACTTTTTTGGGTGTGGGGGAATATAGTGAGGTAAATTCTACCTTGGGTGAAGATCTGCTTTAAAAAAGTACAGTCCTGGCAAGCACAAAGACATGTTGATTCAAATAATGTGATCTTATTCTTCAGGTTAAAGAGGCCAAAAAGCTTGATGAGAAATCAAAGACTTAAAGCAGAGAAAAATATAATTTTCAGGAAAAAAAATACTAAAAATCATTATAGTCTCCCTTTAAAGGTGAAAAAAACAAAAAAAAAAAATAAAAAAAAATGTTTTCTAATATACAGCACATATTTGCAGGGTACATATTTGGACTTATGTAATAAAGAATAACAGGATGCAGTAACCTCCAGCAATGAAAGAGTTTTCACCACCCATTAGGTTAGAGCAGCAGAAAAAAACAAAAGATAACCTCTATTCCTTGGTTAATATACACAGTTATTTCTGCTGTATGGCCACAGTGGCTGTTAGTTCCCTTATAGCAGAAGATAGAAGGCTCAAACTACTATGACAATGTGACACATATGGATATCAGAGAAGATCTGGAAAAACAATCACACAATTGCTTTTCACAAGCACACACATCTACTTTGACATGCAAAAATCACTATGCTTATCAATTTTAAAGTGTCCGGATACCTTCTGTGTTGGAACAAATCAGTATTTTCACAAATGTGATTTGGGCTAATCTCCAGACTAATAACAATCAGGATATTTACATAATATTTGATTTCATTATCTCACAGATAAGACCAATGTACTGGATATGCACATATACAGTATTTAACGGAAATGCTTGATTCTCTGAAAAAAAAAATGCTGTGCTAAAATCACTCAATTCACAAATCAATTTGCTCATCTTTACTTTAAGCTAATAAACTGCAAGGCACAACAAATGCAGTAAAAGATGCTGACTTATTGCTACTTTATTTTAAATACTCATCACTTCTGTTGTTTTGGAAGCAACTTCTCTTGGATATCACCTAGGCTGATCCTAATGACACAGCGCTTGATACGCTATTAAAACCTATAGATTCAAGTCAATCAAACTATGTATCCAGTGAAAAGAAAAAATGTGTCTACCAGATCAAAGAAAATATAAACCAGTGTCCAATAAATCAAAACAATGTGTCCATTTGAAACTGCACAAGTCCCAGAGTCCCACAATAATAACAAGATTTTTAACCTCTACCATGCTACTTTAAATAACAGAAATTAAAGTTATACTAAAGTCGAATTTATTTTTCTGTTAAAAATAACAAACATGTCCTACTTACCTGTTCTGTGCAATGGTTTTACACAGAGCAGCCTAAATCCCCCTCTTCTTGGGTCTATCAAGTTCGGCACTCCTGGCCGCTCCCTTCTGTTACATGCCCCCACAGCAAGCAGCTTGCTATGGGCACACCCGAGCCAAGCCACAACTCTGTGTGTCCATTCCCTCTCTCTCCTCATTGACTCACTGTCTTTGATTGACAGCAGTTGGAGCCAATGGTGCTTCACTGCTGTCTCAGCCAATGAGGAGGGAGAGTCCTGGACAGCCGAGTATCTCGTGCAACATCGCTGGATCAAGATGGGGCTCAGATAAGTATTAGGGGGGCTGAGGGGGACTGCTGCACACAGGAGGTTTTTCATCTTAATGCATAGAATGAAATAATAGAAAAAATAAAAAATAATAGAAAAAACCTTCTACCTTTACAACCCCTTTAAGCATCTTAAACCTTGGATTAATATGTGCCCCTAGAAAGCCCCTGAATAAATTTGAGGTATCTATAGACACGCACAAGTTCATTAATAAATTGAACTCATTTTTAGGAGATTCTCTACAAATGGGAAATAGGAATTTTATGGAAGTGGTAGCCCAAAATGGTAAAAATATCGGTTTAAAAAATAAATCTGTATTTCTTGTATAGTCATGAAGGAGTTGAAAACACTGTTATCAAAAAGTCATGTTAACCCTAGAAAAAAAACTCTCGGAAGAAGATGCAGTGGTGACGAAACGTGTGTCAGGGGAAGAACTGGATAGCGTATGTGGCAAGTATAGCTAGCGGGAGGCTGGTGGCTAAGGAGAGACACAGTGCAGTTGCTTGTGTTAAAGACTTGGATCGCAGCATAACCAAACTGTCTGCCTTTGCTACTATACATGCCTATCAGATCAGCTTTTACATAATGTTCTTAATGTGAGTACTTTTGTGTTTTTAATTAACATGAAAAGGTTTTATGAGATTACACTATGTGGCACTTTGTTTCTTTACTGAGCCACTAACTAAAAATCATCTGAAGCTCATAGAAGATATACAAGGAGGAGCCAACAGCCAGATAGCTGCTTTCTGCCTGAGAGAGAGATTACAAGTACAAGTGCATGACCAAAACTTTTGTTTCCTTTTCATTTTGGATACATTTGTTAAGTTAGATATTTGTTATGTTAGAAAGATTTGTTCTCAGAATGTGTTTAGTATATTGTTTTGTATATTCATTGTTCCAAAACATTTAGTATTTTCAGAAGATATTTCAGAAGATTGGAATATTCATTTTAACGTATTAACTTGTTATTTCATGAGATTACTTGTGTACCCTGAGTCATCCATGCTAGTCTAACCCACAAAGATTAATTGAATTAGCTGATTGGACAATATCTTAAACAATGTGATAAATATGGCGCCAAAATTGTGCAGAAATAAAAAATGTGTATGTATGTGCAACTTCCCCTAAAAGTAGATGAACCTACCTTAAAATGAAAACATTAAAGAAAGTAAGGCACTACTCAACCACTGAATATACTGAATATAACGTATTCCAAAATAAATCCATAAATACTTTCTCAGTCCATATTTGAATTTGGAGCTTCCTGATGACACGTATTTCGCAAAATGCATTGAGGCTGCATGTCCGCCACCATTGACGTTACTTCCTGTCGAATGTTGTGAATCACTACCGGGTGTTGGAATGCACGCCGGCTCCATATGACCGACTTGCAACAAACCTAGGGCTGTTTATGTTGGTTCTAACGGTAGCACCAGAAAATGTGAGTGCGCATTTGATGATTTTATATTTATCCTTTAATAAAAAGTACTACACTATCACAATGTATCATCCTTTTTGGGTCCCTTTACTATTGAGTGAGAAAGAGATATCTGGAGTGCCTGTTGTTAGTGGATTCTATACATTATTATTATGGATTATCTATATTATATTATGATCTGAGGATTATCATCGGTTATCATCCCAAATTATTTGAGGCTTGATAAAAGCTTATGGTTGGTGAGTGTGCATTTTATACACACTGTGGTGGAGCACTAATTGAAGGAGATTAAAGCACTTCACATCTTTAAGCACAGTGACTGCAGAACGTTGAATGTTTTTTGGGACATTTATGCACATATATATGAACTGAGAAAATATTTATGGATTTATTTTGGAATATGTTATATTCAGTATCACTTATATGAGGTATTGGGGTGGCTTAGTAGCGCCTTACCTTCTTTAATATTTTGATTGGCAATATCGACTAGAGTCGTATATGCATTTGAAAGTAACGAACTGAACAAAATTAATTTTGGATTCATTTGTTATGTTATGATTTGGGGACTCTGATTGAGCCACCTCCATCCAACCCAAACCCAATAAGTAGGGATCATCTTATTTCACTTGCATACTCTACTGTATTTATGGCAATATGTTTCCATTTCATACAGTATGTAGTGCATTTTTTATAATAATGAAAAATGTAAATGTAAAAAGAATCAGTTATCCAAGAGACTACTGCATTGCTCTCATTGCAAACATAAATATTAATTTGTTATATTATAAAGTTGAATTCATTTTCTTATTCCCAACTGACTTTGTTTGTTGGGCTGTGCACATACAAATTAGACAAATGGTCTGTCAATCCTAATAAAAAAAGAATCTTATTAGAGTTTTTACACTATACTCGCTAGAATAAAAACAGATGGATCTGAATCCATTTGGATCATTCGTTATGTTGTTATGCTATTTTGGATGCTACAAACATTAACAAAAGTCCCACACTATTGCACCATGTCATCCCAAAAAACAAATGAATACAAATTAATTAGTTGTCTTTGTTATCATTTATTTTGGATTAGTTAAAATTTGTTACTATTGTGTTTTGGAGACTCAGATACATCCGAATCTACGAATAACACAAATTTTGTCCAAATTTTGATTGGTAACTAAATGAATATCACAGGTCTAATTACAAGACTGATTGCCTTACTTGAGATAGTTGGGCAAGTTAAACACCATTTGAAGCTGACCGAAAATACATAGGGAGGAGCCGACAGCCAGAGAGCTGCTCTTTGCCTGAGTCGGTAAATATATGTCTATTTAGTGGTGATGGGCTGCACTGGGTGATTACAAAATTTGTGTAGAACATATTGGTTTTGGGAGTTAATCAGCAAAAGAAGAAGCCTTTTTGTTATTGTGGGACTGTCTGTGGTTTCAAATGGACACAGTGGGGTTGATTTCCTAATCGGAAGAGTGCAAAATGTGGTGCAGCTCCACAGCCACTTTCTGCATTTTTGTATCATTCTTTTTTTGTGTGATGAAGAATGCAAGCAGAGGTAATTCTGGGTTCTAGAGTTGTCCTGAAGAAAGTTTGCTAAAACTTGAAGTTTGGGTATTATGGTCTAAGCTACTGATTGGTGCCATAAGATGTATTAACCTTGTTAAAATTGTTCTTTCCCCAAAATCTTTTATATTTTGTGCTACTCTCTGATCTATTTGTCCTTGAAATCTTTTAAAGTGTTGGATTCTCTACTTAAACCTTTTATCTGGTGCTCCAGCAGACACAAACTGAACTAGTCTACTCTGAAGCACTCTAAGGATTTGGGAGGCCTGTCACTGTGAGACTTCAATTTATACTACTTCACATCTTAGACATATATTTTCATATTTAATTTGCTGAATTCTATGCTTTTCCGATACCTTCAGCTTAGACATGCAGTCACTAGGCAATTACCTGTGCTTGCAGATAATCATTTGGCTGCTGCTATGGTCAGAGCTTCTTCCAAACAAATGATTTCAGAACTCCATGCCTTTCAAGCCCCCACGGCACAAGCCAAGGCTTATGATAGAAATATTTTGTAATAGGCTGATTTGAGTCTTATTGATGGGAAGACGTTCTAACCAGCCTGTGATTGGTCTCCCTAAAATATACAGATCTATTTATACTTCATCATACCTATTTGACAGCAATTCTGTTAGCAAGATATAAATCATTTTATAACGTAATATGCCCTAAGTATTAAGGGGCTCCTGATTTCTTTTTTTCAGGTGCTCTGGTCCTGCCCACAGATACAGGCTTAGTGGAAGCAAATCATTTTTGCTTGGTGTTATCGGTTTTACAGTACAATTAGACCCTTGACTAAGTCTGCTGGATCCTCTTGAGTCTTTAGAATTAACCAATTACCGACCAGCCGCCACAGTTGTACTGTGGCAGGTTGGCTCGGCTGCGCAAACTGCCGTCATTGTGCGTCGGCCGCGCATGCATGAGCATGCCAGCGGGTCTGGTGGACTCGGTGTCCGCCGGCGACCCGCGATCGCCTTTTACAGAGGCAGAATGGGAATCCGCCGATGTAAACGCGGCGGATCCCCATTCTGTCAGGGGACATGAGAGAGATCTACTGTTCCCTGTAATCAGGAACAGTTAGCTCTGACACAGTTAACCCCTCAATCACCCCCTGCAGTTTAACCCCTTCCCTGCTAGTGACATTTATACTGTAATCAGTGGCTATTTTGATAGTTATTTCTGATCGCTGTATAAATGTCATTGGTCCCAAAAAAGTGTCAAAAGTCAGTCCGTGGCAATGTCGCAGTCCCCAATAAAAATCGCAGATCACTGCCATTTCTATTAAAAAAAAATGATAAAAATGCCATATATCTATTCCCATAGTTTGCAAACGTGATAACTTTTGCGCAACCCAATCAATATATACGCCTATTGCGATTGTTTTTTTACCAAAAATATGTAGAAGAATACATATCGGCCTAAACTGATGAATAAATTTGTTTTTTCATTTATTTATTTTTTATATGTATTATAGCAAAAAGTAAAAAAAAAAAATAGTTTTATTTTCAAAATTGTCGCTCTTTGTTTGCTTATAGCGCAAAAAGTAAAAACCGCAGTGGTGATCAAATACCACCAAAAGAAAGCTTTATTTGTGGGGGAAAAAAGGGCATCAATTTTGTTAGAGTACAACGTCGCACAACCATGCAATTGTCAGTTACAGCGCCGCAGTCCCACATCGCAAAAAGTGCTCTGATCATTAAGGGGGAAAATCCTGCCAGGGCTGAAGTAATTAAACATGTATCTGTGCACCTTTTTTGCATGATGTATTGTTTACTGCCAAGAAGTTAAAGCGTTTCTAAACCCAGAACCCTGCATTCACTATATCTGGTCTCCCACAGTACACAGAACATGGAAATGCAATTATTTTAGTAAATATAAACTGCTAAATACCTTTTCTCATCAGCAGTATTTAGCAGTCTTGTGACTTCTGTCAGTGCCTGGCCAAGCACTGGCTAAAGCTTGTAGAAGGAGTTTTTATTCTACTCTGATTGTACTATGAGGCTGCATGACCCCTGACCCTCTGTCTGGACAGTGCTGATTAGCCCTGTGCTGATCACATGAACCCTTCCAAAAAAAAAAAAAATATCTCTAGCAATACACATCATACTGAGCATGTGCAGAGTGCCCCCAAGGCTCTGTACTATCAGGAGATGGATTGGGGACAGTGGAGAATCAGAGAAGACAGGATCAAACAGCCATTTTACACAATGCATAGGGTTAACCCCTTAGGTTCCACAATGAGTATAACAAGAATGCTTGACTGCACATACAGACTGATTTTACTGTTGTGGTTTTAGCAACACTTTAATAGCTAATGTGTAAATCCAATCTGGGGTGCCTACCTTACAACAATAAAAAGCAGAGTTAATTAAACATTCCCATATAAGAAACGAATCTATGACCATAAAGCTTGCCCGTAATAATGTGAGAAAATATGGGGTATGTAGTAATCAGAATCTTCTACTTGTACATTAGATGCAGCTCCTAATTGGTTTTGCAGTGTCTCTTCTGTGCTTAGGTCTGATGTACTGAGGCTACAGTGCCACCTATTCATTCGTGATCTGTTCGGTCTAAAGGTACTAATGAGTTCCAAATATCCCCAAATTTCAGATGACAGGCAACACTTTTGGTTTTGGTTTTCATAGTTTCTCAACGTATATACTCTAATTATATGCACTTTGCTATATTCTCACTTATTATGCTCTAATTATATGTGTTTTGCTATATTATCTCACACTTGTTCCTGTGAACACTCTGTAATTAGGTCTCACATTTGTCTCCCCAATTTGATAACTTTCCAAATGTCTACAGTATGTACATGATATATTGAAGAGATGTTGTCTTATCTGTTCCTATGACTGAAAATGTACAACATAGGTGCATGTCTTTGTCAGCATTGCTATTTCAATACTAATACACTAGTACAAATACTAATAAAAGCACTTAGGATTAAAAAAAAATGGCAAAAGCCATTACAGTTCTTGTACAACTGCAAGAATTCAAAATCCTTAGGGCAGGTTAACCCAGCAAAATTAGCATTTACTAATTTCCCAGCATGCTAGCACCTCTACACCACTTCAATTGGTTACTCATTGTAACAATGAAAAGACAAACAATGGGGGAGATTGACTAAAACCAGCCCCCCACCACCACCCCAGGGCCGGTGCATTGATTTTTCTCTACTTAGGTGAAGGTGCATTTTATTTTTACATAACTTTTATTGCTATCACATTGGGGACCAGCAACCCCCTATGTGATAGCATATAGGTGACAGGTTCTCTTTATGGAGACACCCAGGTTTATTAGACCCTGAATGTCTCCTCTCTAATCCACTACAACTGATGGGGATTCCCCCAGCACTGATCCTGGAGAATGACAGCTCTGGTCCAGGAAGTGATGTCATACACGTCACTTCCTGGTCTGTATACAGGAGTGAGGCTAAGCCGATGTAGGTCCGCTGAGCTCCCACCACCCTGTGTTGTTGAGACTGCACTGATATCAGAGAGATGCTGGTGCTTGCACACATGCAGGGATCAATTTATACTTTTCTTCTATCTGGGCCAATTGTCTCCCTTCCCTCTCAGTTAAAAGTTTTGCCTGTCCCCCAATGTAGTTGACTGTTTTGTGTGCACCAGCTATAGCAGTGTATCGACACTGGGTAAGAATGCCTTAAGCTGAAATGCATATTTATGTGAAAGTCATTCTACAGAGTAATCCTTCAGTGTGCCATCTCATGCTTATGATTCGCCTTAGTATCACACTAACAAGATCAGGATCATATATACAGTATAGAAAACAAATAATAACAAATGTACAAAACGGTGCCATGTTCATTTTACCATATTGACAGCTGACACAACCAGAAGCAGAAATAAGTCATTACAGACAGAATCAGAACCACACTGACAAAAGGAGACAATTCATAGAGGCAGAATCAGAACCACACTGACAAAAGGAGATGATTCATAGAGACAGAATCAGAACCACCCTGAGAGAAGCAGACAATTCACCGAGACAGAATCAGAACCACACTGACAAAAGGAGACAATTCTTTGATCCAGAATCAGAACCACACTGACAAAAGCACAGATGTTTTATAGGGACAAAAGCAGAACCGCACTGACAAAAGCAGAGAAGAAACAGGTTCACATGGACAGAAACAAGCTAGCTTCTAGGGATGTTTACAGTGCAATATGTCACCAGACATTGACATTGCACACGCAGTGCAGTTACAATGAAGTCCCAGTAAGGGGACACACAGGTGGGTAGGGAGGAAAGCTGGAACATTTAATAAACCCAAAACGAAATGTAATATATTGCACCTTACCAATCATTAGATGTGATGGCTGCATTGGTTTTCATTTTTCAGGCTTCTTTACTTCTGGTTTCCCCTGGTGGTCTGGCTAGTAACACACCTCCTGTATTAAGCTGGCCATACACAGATCAAAATTCAGCTGGTTAAGTTGAACCGGCTGAATTTTGATCCATGTATGGGCAGAAGGCAAACTACTGATCAACTTCTGTGCAATCATCCTGTTGGATTTTTTCAAGCAATAAGTATCACAGGCTATAGCCAGCATTAGTGTATTCTGAATACTGAAGTCTCCCTGCTGTCAGAATACAAAGGCTCAGCAGGAAGTATTACCCAATACACATCAAGTGTGTAGATAGGGGAATCAGGTAATTTTTGGTTGAACAAAAAATCAATGACTAATGTATGGGCTACCTTAGAGTGCCTACACTCTGGATGAAGGAGCAACAGAGACACCTTTGGACAACAGCATTGTCAGTCTGGAGGGAGGGTAGTGTTCGATGCAGTAGCAAATTAAGATACACTAACAAAATGAAGCCAAATGCCAGCTAACACTTTTTAACCAGTTCTCGACTGTGTGCCACATATTTACTGTGGCAGTGTGGCGCTGTCTCGCAAATCGCCATATATAAGCGGCGATCCGCACATGCGCAGTTAGCAGGCGGGAGCACGCAGTCACCGGTGCGCTCTCATGCCCGCCGCACTCTGCAGGAGTGTGCCTGCGGCTCGGGCGGACCCGATGTCCGCTGGCGAGCTGCGATGACCTGCCAGAGAGAAAGAACGGGGAACCACCTCTGTAAACACGGCGTTTCCCCACTCTGTCAGTGGGCATGTAAGAGATCTACTGATCCCTGTCACTGGGATCAGTTAGATCTCTTATGCCCATGGTAGCCCAGCCCTCTCATAGTTAGAACACGCCTAGGGAACACAGTTAACTCCAAGATCTACCCCTGCAGGTTAACCCCTTCACTGCCAATGACATTTACACAGTAATCAGTGGATATTTCAATTTCTGATCGCTGTATAAATGTCATTGGTCCCTAAAAAGTGTCAAAAATGTCCGACATGTCCGCCCCAATATCAAAGTCCCAATAAAAATCACAGATCGCCACCATCACCAGTAAAAAAAAAAAATTGAAAAACGGCAGAAATGAATTCATGGTTTGTAAACGTGGCAACTTTTGCGCAATAATCAATAAACACCGATTGCAATTTTTTTTACCAAAAATATGAGGAAGAATATAAATCAGCCAAAACCGATGAATACATTTTTTTAAAATATTTTTTTGGGGATTTGTATTTCAGCAAAAAGTAAGAAATATTGTTTTTTTTGCAAAATTGTCGCTCTTTTTTTGTTGATAGCGGTGATCAGAAATGACGCAGATGTGATCAAATACCACCAAAAGAAAGCTCTATTTGTGGGAAAAAAGGACACAAATTTTGTTTGGGTACAACGTTGCACGGTCGTGCAATTGTCAGTTAAAGCGACGCAGTGCCAAATCGCAAAAAGTGCTCTGGTCCTACAGTGGGAAAATCCTTCTGGGGTGAAGTGGTTAAACATTTTTTCCTTTTGATTAGAGTGTACCTGGAATGTATAAAGACACCAGGAGATTGCTTCATATGAGTACTACAGCTGAACATTGTCTTTACTAGAAACATTATGAGGTTTTGTGTTCATATAAGAACTGAGTTCTTGCTGAGAATGTATTGAAGAGAGCCTGTCAAGAGCATGGCAGGCTCATCTCATTGCTCTATGATACAGTAACATAGTTCAGTTTTTGCTATCTTCCATAATTCCTTCTCAGCAGGCCCCTGTCTGAAATTCTCACCTGTTAGGTGAAACAGATTGAACATTTCCTATGCCGACCAAGAATCTTTTTTTTCTAGTTTTCAACATTTTATAAAGCCTCAGCTGTAAGATAGCATGTTACTGAAGAACTGCGTACTAACTGGTGTAATAAGCCACTTATTCCGCATAACGAAGAGTTTACTTCAATAAGCCTTAAAGTAAAACTCAACCTTGTGTCTTCCTTGCACACTTTATTCCTGTATGTCTTTGATATAGATCTACGCTTTGATACGGATCTACACTAAAAATCTGTAAGAGCTACAGTTGCCATTCTGCTAATGGAGTTTATCAACAGAGAAATAACTGTGCTGTGCTAATATTGGTAACTCTTTGCTGGAACAGCTTGTTATGAAATTGCCTCACTACATAGTCTCATGTGTGAAACTGCAATGTCTTCTGACTTGGGCTCTTGGTGCATCAGATTCCTATAGTCCAAGACATATGGATCAAGCTATAGTTTGGGGTCATTTGTGTAGGGCTACCCCCTCAGGAGCAGTTGGTGTATAGGGATCCCCCACCCTGCTCAGCCAGGCACACAGAATTTTCACAGCACTCTGGAGTCAAGAAACATTTCTGGTAGCAGTAGCATATCACCCATGCGTGCAGGGTGTGCAGTGAACACGGCCCCCAGGGTTGGGGGGCCCACTGTGCCCTGACACACACTGACCACATAGAGTAGGTATAAATTGGTCCATAACATTTCCTTGGGCCCCATGATTTCAAACAGTGGGGCCAAAAGTTGGGAGCATTGATGGACTTTTTTATTTTCGGCTCACAGGCGGAGGCAGCTAGAGCCCCATTTTCTGATGCTAGGAGTATAGTTCCGGCAGCTCAGAGACTCCAGGGGGTGGAGCTTGGATGATGGTGCCATGCTGTATGCTCACAGCAGTCAGTACTGTGACTGCTCCCTGGTGCCCCCTGCAATGTGTGTGATGACTGGACACAGAAGAGGAAGACTTCATTCATAGGCTTTAACTGAGCTTCGGTTCTCTGTGATCTGTATCTGTCAGCTGCTAACCAAGTCAGTGAAGGAAGACTTCCTCTGCTGTGTCCATTGATTGCAGGGATGTGCCCAGGAATAGTGAGCCATTTAGTTTTTCATCAGCACTGCTGAATGAGGAGATAAGGAGGGATGTCTGTGTGCAGACTGCCCAGAACTTTGCACACACAACAGGTCAGCAGTCTGGGAATGGAGGAGGGGGGGCATTGAATGTGTTTGGTCCATAGCTGCCTGCTGGCTCCTCCCTG
>BLSH010452190.1:42856-57463 GCA_018402905.1 Glandirana rugosa
AGTGTGAACAGGGTTTTCGAGAAGTAACCGTGTTCTTTTGTAGCTATGTCTCCTATACCGTACACCACTTTCTCTGTTCTTCTGTCCTCTGCCGTCTTGTTTTACTCTTCCTTTTTTCTCGTCACGGTGATTCACATTAGTCATTCAAATAATTCGTGTGTGTGTGTACCACTATATACGTGAGTGTCTCCATCTACTTTATGTCCGTAGTTCCGTTCCCTTAGTAGGTGTCCAGTGGCCTCATATCAGGTGAGAAAGACTCCGCGGTGACCTGTGGATGATTCCCTTGCCTTGATGCCTGTATTTCATCTACCTCTGTGAGTGCATATATCACCATGTGTGTGTGTGCTTAATAAACTTACTGATTACACTTAGTGGCACTGCTCTTTTTTCCTTCTCATTTTGTTCTGCCGTCTCCTGTCTTCTTGTCTCTTTCACCACATGCCATATCCTCTGTATCGATGTTTTCTTGTGCCAATGAAGAGCTTTTGGGACAAGTGTGAGACCAACTTTTCCATATTGACCTTGGCCAGCCATATCCTTGAAATAAAGAGCACACTTAGCAATCTTAACAGCTGCAGATGAAGTCCACTTCCTCCCTATTAGCACCCAGGGGCCATTGTTTGAATAACAGTATCTTCAGATTCAGTGAGGGTTTTGACTAACCTTGTTTTGGTGCATTTGAATTCTTTAACAAAACATACAATTTTGATAAAAAAAGAGTAATGGTCTAATTGTCTATGGATTTGTAACCCACATTTTCAATGTAAAAAGTAGCACATAAACAAAATATGAGCACACAATCTTTCTACAGCATATGTACAAATGATGCAAGTGTCTTAGCAAAGTTACTGGCTCTTACAGAGCAATAGCACCTATGACATTGTTTAACATATTACTAAATATAAAGACTCCATGCATGATTTGAGTAAGCTCTCCTCTGTAAATGGCTGAATATTGCTAACGAGGAAACTGTTAAGCAAAAAAAAAACAAAAAAACACTTCTACACGTGTCCTCTTAAGAATTGTATGCTTCCTCTAATTTAAAGTGATTAAAGGTCCATTTTTTTGCATTAAAATTATAAACATGTTATACTTACCTGCTCTGTGCAATGGTTTTGCACAGAGAAGCCCTAATCCTCCTCTTCTGGGGTCCCCCCCGCCACTCCTGGCTCCTCCTCTTCGGGGAGTGGCCCATAGGAAACTTGTTTCTATGGGGGCACTCATATGGGCTCACTCCTGAGCAGCCTTGTCTGCATCCATTGACACAAAGCTGGTGGCTCAGCCCCACTCCCGCTCCTTTAATTGACAGCAGCGGAAACGCTATCGTCTCCATTCAACCCTATCTAAAATTCCTACTCCATTGGAATTCAGAATATGAACAGGACTAAATGGAGATCACATGCACAAGACCAATGGAGAAGATTCTGACAACATACAATATCAATTTCCGTATCAGTTATTGGTTGTTTTTACATTACAGAGAGTGAGGAATCCTGTCCATGGTATTTGGATTTTATTTGCTGACCAATTCACAAACTGATAAGAGGTCAACGTTCTGGTGAAGTGATCTACTTGTTACTATTGTTGATAGTTGATACACTTTACACACTCCTTTTTTATAACGCATACATTCAAATGAGTTTACAGCAACAGTTAAGCAATGATTCTTTAGGGGTGTCAAACTCAATCTCATTGCGGGCCGCATCATGCCTTATGGTTGCCCTCAAAGGGCTTGTTGTATCTGTAAGACTATATCAATGTATCTTTCAGTTGTCATTGGTTTTAATATTAACTTAAGACTTAAGCTGTGAAGAACAGGTGCAGACTGGCACGGAGCCCATTCATACTCCTGTAGCAGATGATGCAAGTCTGAAAAGGAGGGTCACACACCACTGGTATCATCCACAAGAAACTTTATTGGAGATCGCTGAGACAGAGCATGCTTCTGTTATGGTGTTCTGTCTGAGCAATCTCCAAAAAAGCTTCTTGTGGATGATACCAGAGGTGTGCAACCTTCCTTTTCAACTGGCATTGAATTGTATTATTCTCATAATAATTATAAGCAGATGTCCAGAGCACTCACCCTTACCCCTTACATTAGAAGTTACGTGTCCCCTACACTCTTACATCGTGCTGCACCCCCTTACCTTGTGCTGTCGCCAGGAAGAAGCTGGGGTGGAGCTATGAATCAGAAAATGCAGGGTCTGGAGTACCAGAGGAGGACTGGAGTCAGCTGCTGTAGAACAGGGGAGGCAGAGATGAGGGGATGCACAGAGAGGTGCAGAATCTGTAGGAGGAGCTCTGTCCTTCTCTCTGCTGCCAACTGCTGAGACAGGGGCAGAGACGAGCCTCTCTGTAGTTGCATGGGGAAGTGCAGGATAGTTCTCACCTCCCGTCAGCTGCCGACTGCTCAGACAAGGTGTGAGCAGAGACAAGGGAGGTGCCGCTGTTGCAAGAGAGGTGAAAGGGCCACATGAAATGGCCTGGCACCTCTGGATTTGGCCCATGGGCCTTGTGTTTCACACATGTGCTTTAGAACCTAACACTGTAGTACAAAGTATTATTGTGTTTGGTTATCTATTTTTGAGGCGGTGATAATTAAATCATTTTTGTAATTGCTAGGCTTAACAGAAAACATAATCCATAATAGTATAATATAGTATAATCAAAACATAGTATATTAATAATATTATATACTGATTATTTATCTCTCTCTCTATCTATCTATCTATCTATCTATCTATCTATCTATCTATCTATCTATCTATCTATCTATCTATCTATAGGCAGGGCTGGTGGCTGGTGCAAGGATTTTTGACACCCTAGACGAAACCTCATTTTGCCACCCCCACTGGCTCCACCCCTGACTCCACCCCCTTTGCCCTGCCCATGTGACAGGAGGCGGCGTTATACAGGAAGCATCTGCTCTGCTTCTCACGTTGGCTCCAGTGCTGTGCTCGCCTCTAATTACACTACCTGAGACTGAGTTAGTTACAAGCTGCAGGCTGCAGAGCATGCAGATGATGAGGGAAACCAGCAGCCGGGCGCCCCTAGACAGCAGTGCGCCCTAGGCGGCTGTCTAGTTTGCCTAACGGTAGCACCGGCCCTGTCTATAGATATACTGTATATATACAGTATCTCACAAAAGCGAGTACACTCCTCACATTTTTGTAAATATTTTATTATATCTTTTCATGTGACAACACTGTAGAAATGACACTTTGCTACAATGTAAAGTAGTAAGTGTACAGCTTATATAACAGTGTAAATTTGCTGTCCCCTCAAAATAACTCAACACACAGCCATTAATGTCTAAACCACCGGCAACAAAAGTGAGTACACCCCTAAGTGAAAATGTCCAAATTGGGCCCAATTAGCTATTTTCCCTCCCGGGTGTCAAGTGACTTTTTAGTGTTACAAGGTCTCAGGTGTAAATGGGTAGCAGAATGTGTTAATTTTGTGTGTTAAATTTGGTGTTATCGCTCTCACTCTCTCATACTGGTCACTGGAAGTTCAACATGGCACCTCATGGCAAAGAACACACTGAGGATCTGAAAAAAAGAATTGTTGCTCTACATAAAGATAGCCTAGGCTATAAGAATATTGCCAAGACCCTGAAACTGAGCTGCAGCAAGATGGGAAAGACCATATAGCGGTTTAACAGGACAGGTTCCACTCAGAACAGGCTTCGCCATGATTGACCAAAGAAGTTGAGTGCACATGCTCAGCATCATATCCAGAGGTTGTCTTTGGGAAATAGACGTATGAGTGCTGCCAGCATTGCTGCAGAGGTTGAAGGGGTGGAAGGTCAACCTGTCAGTGCTCAGACCATACTCCGCGCACTGCATCAAACTGGTCTGCATGGCTGTCATCCCAGAAGGAAGCCTCTTCCAAAGATGATGCACAAGAAAGCCAGCAAACAGTTTGCTGAAGACAAGCAGACTAAGGACATGGATTAGTGGAACCATGTCCTCTGGTCTGATGAGACCAAGATAAGCCTATTTGGTTCAGATGGTGTCAAGCGTGTATTGCCTGGCGACAACCAGGTGATGAGTACAAAGACAAGTGTGTCTTGCCTACAGTCAAGCATGGTGGTAGGAGTGTCATGGTCTGGGGCTGCGTGAGTGCTGCCGACACTGGGGAGCTACAGTTCACTGAGGGAACAATGAATGCCAACATGTACTGTGACATACTGAAGCAGACCATGATCCCCTCCCTTCAGAGACTCGGCCACAGGGCAGTATTCCAACATGATAACGACCCCAAACACACCTCCAAGAACACCACTCCCTTGCTAAAGAAGCTGAGGGTAAAGGTGGTGGGCTGGCAAAGCATGTCTCCAGACCTAAACCCTATTGAACATCTGTTGGGCATCCTAAAATGGAAATTGGAGGATTGCAAGGCCTCTAACATCCACCAGCTCCATGATATCAGCATGGAAGAGTGGAAGAGGACTCCAGTGGCAACCTGTGAAGCTCTGGTGAACTCCATGCCCAAGAGGGTTAAGGCAGTGCTGGAAAATAGTGATGGCCACACAAAATATTGACACTTTGGACATTTTCACTTTATGGCTGTGTGTTGAGGAGTTATTTTGTGGGGACAGCACATTTACACAGTTATACAAGCTGGACACTCACTATTTTACATTGTAGCAAAGTGTCATTTCTTCAGTGTTGTCACATGCCAAGATATAATAAAATATTTCCAAAAATGTGAGGGGTGTACTCACTTTTGTGAGATACTGTATATGTGTGTATATATATATATATATATAATCTCTGTGTTCCATGACCTTAAAAAATATTTTATTTTCAATTAACTGTAGGACTGAAGAAACTCCTTACTTGATAATGCAGCTGGACTTTGAGATGGAGAATTTCACTAGTCAAACTGTCATAAGGCGGATAATGTGGCATCTAGAGTATCAAGGTCGAAAACCCCCTCCTGAAATGGAGAAAGCAGTAACAGAGTTAACAGTAATACAGAAAGATATTCGAGCTATTGTGCCTCTGGCAATGGTAAGATTTCCTCTTTCATCCCATACTTCTATGTTATTTAACTTTCCTCTATTAGTTTTTTTTTCATCTTTTACTGTAGGTCTGGTCATCTGTTTTTTGTTTTTTTTTTTCATCTCAGCATCCATTTCATATGTATGATCAGTACCAGAGCACTTGTGCACTATTTTTTATTTTTTTTTATTTCAGGACACAGAGATAATTAATACAGCTATTCTGACAGGACGAACAGTTGCAATCCCTGTGAAAGTTCTGGCTATTGAAACATCTGGAGTCATCACAGATATTTCAACTTTCGTATCATGCAAATCTAGCAATGAGGACATCATCAAGGTGAGTAAAAAAAGACTGCTTGTCACTGCTGTGTCACTAAGAGCATTTTTGCAGGCAGATTTTAGTATCAGCCGCAGAGATTAAAAAATAAGTGTATGAATGACAGCCCTAAACTATTATCATAAAACACTGATAGAAATACAATAACAATAGTAGATTCAGTTGCCCATCATTATATGTAATTATATGTAATGCTTAAAACTACTGTAAACCCCAAACCAGAAATGTTATACACTGCAATTTACCAATAATTACATGTGGTTGCTGTATTAGTTTTCTTGGCTTTTCCCCTCTGTTTTCACCTGGTGATCTAGCGAGAAAGGCCCCTTTCACACTGAGCTGATCCACTCAGAGGGGTCCGTCAGCTCATCAGGAGATCGCTCCGATGATCTCCGCTGAGCCAGTGGATGACAGCTCCATCTCTGTACTCTGTGCAGGGACAGACTTGTCAGCTCCCCGCTCTCCTCTATGGGGAGCTCGGATGGAAACAGATCCGCCTGTTCCTTTTCATCCGAACCCATCCGATCCGCTAGACGGATGGGTGAATGTATCACCCATACGTCTATTTTGAGTGGCTCATGTCGGATCGGATGTCAGCAGACACATCTCCGATGACATCTGACTGCCCATAGAGGTCTATGGGTGGCCCGCTCGGATCCGTCTGAAAAACTGGCAGACAGATCCGAGCGGTTCGATCGTGTGAAAGGGGCCTTACACACCACCTGTATTACAGTGCCTCCACTCTGAGGCTGGGTTCACACTATTGTAAATTGGATGTGAGTTCCCCGTATGCGATTCGCAGTAGCAGGATATTTTGACCAGCTCTCTATGGAGCCAGTTCATATATCCGATGCGGCTCCGGTGCAAATTTACACAAGAGCCCTGTCCATCTTTTGGTCTGTTTCAGGTCCGAATTCAGCCCGAATTTTTGAAAACGGTGAACAGAGACACACTGAACCTCTGCTGGGAGCCACATCAGTATTAGGTGTGAACCCAGCCTGAAAGAAGGAGCACAGGAGGCATATTTGGACAGCAGCATTGTCAGCGTGGGGGGGGGGAGTGTTAGATGTACTAGCAGATTTAAATACAGTAACACATTGAAGCCAAACTCCAGCTAATACTTTATAAGCAGTTACAGCAATGTTTTTTCTTTTTGGAATTATTGCTTTACATAAATAATTAAAAGTGGTCACTGTAAGCACCCTTGTTAGTGTTGAATGGTTTGTCTCTGTAACTGCTACATCTGCAAGAGAGCTTATTCTTTTGAAAAACAATAGACTTACCGGCCAGATCACCATGTGAAAATAAAGGAAAGTAAGCCTGTAAATAAAACAAAAAACGAATGCAGCCATCACATCTAAGAATTCATAAGCTGCAATTAAATAAATGTTTGCTTTTGGATTTAATACCACTTAAAAAGGTAGCCAGCTGTTGCCTTGCTCTCCTGATGAAGGGTGAACATGACACTTTCATTTAGTTTTACCAAAAAAAGCCCTGACCATGCTGAAGTCACATTATGATTTCTACAAACGCACGCTCTGCTAGGAGCAAAGAAGCAGATTGTACAGTGTGGAGATAGCTGTTATATTTAACCTGCCAGAAATCCAGCAAGCTCCTAATTTTGCTAAGGATAAGTATGTGTTTGTGTACAATGTTTTTATTTTGTTTCTTTTTTTCAACATTGTCTATCTGTATCTTGTTTCCTCGTTTTTTTTTATTACCAAGTCTTTATGTTTATTTATTTATTTATTCATTCACATTTTTTTAAATTAACAAAGACAGCTTTATTGAGAAAACTGCAACAGGTACACTTCAATGTAGCATTTAACACAGAGCATATTCAAGGCAAGATCATATATTTGTCACGGAGGCATCAACACAGCTATACTCAGTTACTGTATATGATGTACAAGGAAACACAGCCATATTAGAGTAGTAAGATAAACATTAGAGAACTCGGAGCCCACAACCTAAGCTCTTCAGTCACATGTCTCGCCATCAGACATCCATCTGTCCCAAATCTTAGAAAACTTAAGGGGGCATCCTCCATTTTTATATAGCATTTTTTTATAAGGTATTGTAGCGTTCACCTCCCGCTTCCATTCCAGCACCGTAGGGGAGCTGGCCCTCAACCAGTACTGAGCAATCATTTTTCTAGCCAGAAACAGGGTTTCATTAAGAAAGTTTATGGTAAATTTATCTATCTCTAAATCCTGGTGCAAGCCCAACAGGCACAGTTTAGGGTCCAGAGCGACCAGCTTTCCCATAACATCATGTAAGAACCGGATGATCTGGAGCCAGTATGACTGTATCTCAGGGCATGACCACATCATATGAAAAAACGTACCCAGCGATGTATCACAGCGCGGGCAAAGCGGGCTGTGAGTCTGCTGGAACCAGGCAAGTCTCTCAGGGGTAAGATAAGTTTGGTGTACGATATAAAGTTGGGTAAGCCTATCCGAGACCTTTGGGGATACCGCTTTAACTCCCTCCAGTATCTCCTCGCAATCATTATTCTCTATCTCTCCTACCTCGGGTTCCCATTTGGTTTTAGGACAATATGCAACTTTGGTTTCGTATGAAAGACACAGGGTTGAGTACAACGTCGAAATCAGTTTAGCGGGTTCCGAACCCAGGATAATAGTCAAGATGGGGGGAGAACCCTGAAACTGGGTCTGTAACGTGTTGTGAAGCTGCAAATAGAAAAAAAGGAAATGGTTAGGGAGAGAGAATTCCTCCTTTAGGGTCTGAAAGGGCTTAGGGCCCTTTGCATCCATGACATGGTGGAGGTATAGGACGCCTCGGTCTATCCAAATGTGTGGATGTGGAATCGTCAAAAGTTCAGGTAATGCATTATTGTACCAAAGGGGCGCATATGAGTGGGCCGGCTGGGTTTCTGTTTTCACACAGGGCCAGGGAGCAGATCCTACGATGATAGGCCAACATGCCAATTGGCAGGTGGGCCCCGTGGGCGACTCTGAAGTATCATCTGTAAAGGGGTGTGGGCTGGGTTGCACACCAGTGAATGGTATCTGGAGTTTTTTGCTTTGGTGAAATGATAAAAGTAGGAAAGTTGGGAATGACATAGTAGTCCCGAATATCAGGGACTGCCGCACCTCCCATAGTAATAGGGTTCTTAAGAATTAGCCAGGACAGTTTGTGTCTCCCAGACCCCCACACATATGAGTTCAGAATTGATTCCAACACCTTAAAAAACTTAAGGGGAACATACAGGAGAGCATGCCAGAGCATATACCAAATTTTAGGAAGGAGAATCATTTTAATGATATTTATACGGCCCATAACTTCTAGGGGCAGTTTAGACCATATTTGCGTTTTGCTTTTAACTAAAGCTATTAGGGGTTCCAAATTAAGGGAATGGTAATCCGTCAGAGACCTAGTGACAATAACTCCAAGATATTTGAGAGAGGAAACTGTGGACAATGGGAGAGGCGGCTCCTGTAGGGGGAATGGTGAACAATCAAGGGGCAAGATTTGGGACTTAAACCAATAGATGCGCTGGCCCGAATATCCTCCGACTTCCTCTATGATCTGCAGGGCATTTTGTAAAGAAGGGCCTGGATCTGCTAGATACAAAATTGTGTCATAGAATTCTAAAGGGAACCCGTCAGGTCCGGGGGCCTTTGATCTGGCCAACTGGGCCATCGCTTCCGTAATGTCGTCCGTAGAGATAGGGCCGTCAAAGAGCGCAACTTTTGTTACTTTAAGACGGGGAGTGGGAATAGTATCAAGAAAGCTTTCTGTGTCCTGTTCGCTATGTTTAGTCTGAGAGGTGTACAGGGAGTGATAACATTTCTTAAATTCCTCCACCACCTGCATCAGATCGGTGAGACGCCGGCCCTCCGCCATTCGCAGTGTCACTACCACCGGGGGATTAGTATTCATGTGGGCTAAATATGCTAACAATTTCCCCGCACGTTCGCCGTTTTCAAAAATCCTTTGTTTCGTGAAAAATATGCTGCTTTGATTTTTCTATGTGCATTTGGGTGACCATCCGCTCCTGTGCTTTAACCCTCAACAAGGCCTCAGGAGTGGGGTGCAAAGCATTCTCAACCTCCAACTCATTGAGTTTGTCCATAGAAGCCTGCAGCACCGCAGCCGAGGAATGTTTAAGTCTATTGATACTATTCGTTAGTACCATACGAGTATGTATCTTAAACGACTCCCATACCGTACCTATCGTGGAGGTGCCCTGATTCTGGCTAAAAAAGAATTTAAATTGCTCTGATACAGCCCCACAGTCTCCACGAGCCATAAGCCAATATGGGTTTAGCTTCCACAAACCCAAGTTCTACCCAGTATGGGGCATGGTCTGAGAGGATGCAAGGGGCGAACCCCGCCCCGTTAAGACCGGCAGTAACAGGCTGGAAATAAAAATGTAGTCTATACGAGACATAGTACCATGACTAGTGGAATAGCATGAGTGTGCCCCGGTGGTGGGATTTAGGTGTCTCCATGTATCCAACAATGAGAAATCAGACATTATCCTAGATAGCCTAGTGAATCTCCAAGGGGGGTGCTGATCCCCTTCCCTCTGCATTCGATCCAAGTCTGGGGACATGACCATATTGAAGTCTCCCATCCACACAGCCGGGACCGCCGGGTACTGGGCCATAAAGGTCAGGCTCTAATTGATGATCTCCGAGCTGTATGGAGGGGGGACATAGCAGGCCAAAATAAGCAGCGGGGAACCTTGAATAACAGCATGTACAAATACATAACGTCCGCCCTGATCCGAAACCACCGATATCAATTCATAGGGAACCGATTTAGCCACTGGAAGGGAGACTCCCATGGACGGGGGTTAGGCACCGAATGGTACGCCCACCCCACCCCGGGGCGCCTAAGAGCAGCTTGCAGATGGCCCATGGCATGGGTTTCAACCAGGACAATAATCTGGGCCCTTTGGGATTTAAGAAATTTGAGTACCGCAGTGCATTTAATTTTATTACGCAGCCCCTGGCTATTCCAAGTCATACATTTCAGAGAGGCCATGTCAATTGTGAATTAGAAATAGGTGGATCATGGGTTACTCGGATCGGAGCGGATGAAGGCATAAATGCAGCAAGTAAATTCCGGGGGTCTGCCCGGTGACTCCATGGAGAAGAATTTACGAATTTGATCTTGCAGTACATTTTGGAGTCCTGTTACAAAATAGGTAAAAAAGAAAATAAATGCTCAACTGACGCAAAGTCAAAGTTACCCAGCCCAGCGCCTCCCCAACATGACGTGGGCATATGAAACCAGAACTGGGGTGAGGGCAGCAGCTGCCAGCTCACAGTGCCTGCCGACAGCGATGTGCCCACGTGGGGACAGTCCGATAGACCGTGGGGTACAGACACCTCTCCATGGCCGCCGCTGACCCAATCAACAATAACTAAGGGGGCAAACATTCCTCTGGTCGCAACAATCATAGTGCGTCCCCACTACAACAAGTTAGTAAAGCTGTATGTTGCAAATAGGCCATTGAATGGGGAGAAGAAAACAGGAGTAATGTCAAAGAGCACTAAGTTCCATCCGGGGGGCAACTGAGACAAAGAGGGGGGGATCCATACAAAAGAGGGGAGAAGCCAGCAAAGCAACAATCACAGTTTATGGAGAAGTGAAACGAGGAAACATCGGCTTCTCCCTATGAACCGTTCGGTGTTCAAATCAGCCCCGGTGCACCCTGTGGCCGCGAGGAGGGGGAGGCAGGCTGTCCCGGCAAAAAGCAGGGGTGAACAGAGGTGCATCCGAACAGCAGAGGGTGTATCCAGGAATGAGTGTGACAGGGTCAGAGGATCAAAAGTGGGCAAAAGAAGAGGGTGCAGCGTTTACTCACAGTTTAGGAGCAGGTATGTCAGTCCATTGTGGGGGGTATGCAGACGGCTGTCCAGCCAAGCACTCGCCACCTCCGGAGTATCAAAGAACTGTGCCAGGCCATCCTCCTTCACCCGCAGATGAGTGGGGAAGAGCATAGCATACTTGAGGTTTATGATCCGCAGGCGGTGTTTGACCTCCTGGAAGCGGGAGCGCTGTCTCTGCACCTCCCCGGAGAAATCTGGAAAGACCGCGATATGGGCCCCATTAAAGGGGACATTACCTTTGTCCCTGGTTAAACGCAGGATCTTATCCCGGTCTCTAAAATTCAGGAACTTGGCGATAAATGTCCGCGGTGGAGCGCCAGCCGGCGGGGTTCTTGCGGGGATCCGGTAAGCCCGCTCCACTGCGAACATAACAGAGAAGGCCTTTCTCCCGTAGGTCTTGATCAGGAGATCCTCCAGGAATGTCACAGCGTCCGCGCCCTCCGCCCTCTCCAATAGACCGATGAAGCGGAGATTACACCTCCTCAGACGATTTTCCATGTCATCCTGTTTCTGTGCAAGCTGCTTGATATGACGCTCCTCGGTTGTGTGGCAGAGGGGATGGGTGATGTCTTCAGCCGCACCCACTCGGTCCTCGGGCCTCCTTCACCCGATCCCGGAGCTTAGAGACGTCCTGTCTGATGAGGGAAACCTCCAACTTCATCTCATCTACCTTTTGCTGTCAGGGTGGTCTGGCAAAGAGAGACCGCTTCTAGGATTTTCTCTGTGTCTGCCGCCACATGGTGCGAGGCGGAGGAGGCCTCAGCGCCATCTTCGGCCTGTGCCCCTATTGGGGGTGTTAGTGGGAGGGATAGTGTCCCATCACTGATGTCATTGGAAGAAATAGTGCACCATCGTTGGTGTCAGTGGGAGAAATAGTGCCCCTATTGGTGATGTTAGTGGGAGGAATGGCGTCCTGTCATTGGTGTCACTGGGAGTAATAGTACCCCATCATTGGTGTCAGTGAGAGGAATAGTGCCCTATCATTGGTATCAGTGGCAGGAATCATTCCCCTATTGGTGGTGTTAGTGGGGGGGAATAGTGACCCTATTGGCGGTGTTAGCGGGAGGAATAGCGTCCCATCATTGGTGTCACTGGGAGGAATAGTATCCCATCAGTAGTCAATAGTAGGAATAGTGCCCTATCATTGGTATCAGTGGCAGGAATTATTCCCTTATTGGTGGTGTTAGTGGGGGAAATAGTGCCCCTATTGGTAATGTTGATATAGTGTCCCTAGTGGTAGTGGAATGGTGCCCCATCATTGGTGTTAGTGGGAGGAATAGTGCCCCATCATTGGTATCAGTGGCAGGAATTATTCCCCTATTGGTGGTGTTAGTGCGAGGAATAGTGTCTCCTCATTGGTGTCAGTGAGGGAAACAGTGCCCCATCATTGGTGCCAGTGGGTGAAAGGGTGTCCATCAATGGTATCAGTGGGAGGAATAATGCCCCATTGTTGGTGTCAGTGGCAACAAATATGCCCCATTGTTTGTGTCAGTAAGAGCAATAGTGCCCCATGGGTTGGTAAAAGGCAAGCAAAGGGCCACATCTGCCCCCCCCCCCGGGCTGCGGTTTGGAAACCACTGGCTTAAACCAAATGGTGGCAAACCTAGGGGCCTGCAGACAGTGCCTGTCATTTCTTCACCCTACAGCAGCCCGGTCCCTATAAGTGCAGATGTATAGCACTGATAGCTAGTGTCCTCAAAAAAAATATTCTTTACAAAAACAAACAAATAAATTATACATTAAAAAAGAGGGAGTATCAAACATAAATCACGGGTTGTTATGTTTTACAGCAATATTTATAGATAAAAAAAAAACTTTTAGTAATATGAATTATTCTGAACTTTCCCTAACTCCTCTCTATAACTAATCACCAGACCAACTCTAATCACTAGGTTTCTAGATGCTTCAGTTGCTGTTGATTTCTCACCAACTCTCTCTTAGTATATAAACATTTTTTACTGATAGATGGAAATCTAGAATCTTAATATGAGCTTTAAAAATATAACAGATTCAAATATACTGTATATATATTCATCCAATTAGGTGACAACATAGTTTTATCCATTTTTAGAACCCATCGTTGGTTCATTTTCTATGACTGTTTATCCCCCATCACCTAACTGATAAAATAAAGCTAATTTTTTAAATGTCTTTCTGTACCCTTTCCAAATTTGGAGGCAATGCTTTGAGCCACTGTGCTGTATAAGTATGCACCTTCTTGCTGTTATTAAACAAATGTTGACCCATCTGTATTACATTTTTCTGATTGTCCCATTGACCTTGTCTCACAATAGTTAAACACAACTAGCATTGGGTCTTCCACTATGCTATAACCTCAGATCTTAGATGCATAAACCAATACTTGCTTCCAAAACTAAGGGACAATACCAAACATAGTGTTCTAATATGGCCTTATTTTCTCTACATTTTGGACATCTATGGTTGATTCGTGGCTGCAGGTCATAACCTTGAATTGGTAAATATGCATGATGCATTATCTTATACTGCATCTCTCGCCATACTTTACATTTATTATGATTTTACAGACCCTTTGGTTTCCCTGGGGTATTTTAAATGCTATGTTTCCACCTGAAAATCCCTGGACCATTTTCAGATATTAGTGATGCAATAAATGCAATAAAAAAATAAATAGGCACACATACTACATGAAAACAATAATAATCATAACATTTTTTACTTAATAGATATGTACCCGCGCTATGGGGGTGTGTTGATACAAAATATATGTAAGTATCTGGTGTGGGACTGCTGCTGAAATAAAGGGAAAAATACCCCTTCTAAGATACCAATATGAAAACCCTAGTGCTGTGCCTTACATATATAAAAACATGAATTTAATATACAAGTAAAATAAAAATAAATAATAAATCTAATATATATACAAGTGTGCTTTTTATAAGGTCCAATCCAAATGTTAATAAATCAAGTCCTTAAACAAAATGCAAACGGGCTGTTACTCTTCAAAGTACACTTTGCATTTGCACTTTGAAGAAAAACAGAAGGTTTGCGCTTTGTTTAAGGACTTGATTAGAGTTGAGCGAACCCGGACTGTAAAGTTCGGGTCCGTACCGAACTTTGGGGTGTCAGATGTAATGTACAGATGTAATGTGTGAAGAACATCTTTTCTAGGCAAAGAAAAGATGTTGTGTGTGAATAAAAGATGTGCAAGCATTAGCGGCAATAAGAAAAGCGACAGACTAAAAAGAAGTGTTCTTCACTGAAGAACACTTCTTTTTAGTCTGTCGCTTTTCTTATTGCCGCTAATGCTTGCACATCTTTTATTCACACACAACATCTTTTCTTTGCCTAGAAAAGATGTTCTTCACACATTACATCTTTTCTTCATACATCTGGAAATAAAATAGAAC
>BLSH010452190.1:59264-78273 GCA_018402905.1 Glandirana rugosa
CCGTCTGTATTTGTCGACGACCTTCTACTTTGTGAATCGACTATAACACGGTTAATGTTTAGAGACGCCGATTATACGACGTACTGGAGTATAGAAAATTTTTTCTGTATGTCTTCCTTGACGTCGGTCAGAATACTTAACTAGTAGTACGTAAGATTACTTCAGATACCTGATATTGTGATTATTTGACTACGTAATAATCCCGCTCCTGAACGTAACGTAATTATGTTTTAGACGGTAGGTACTGTATTTTTTTAGGTACGTGTTAATTGTGTGTCACGTACGTCTGTAGAACTTTCATAATTTCTAAACAGATTAATTATTAGTGTTATAGTCCATAGACTTCATTAGAATGCATGATGATCAATTCATAAGACTGGCTGCAGTTCCTTCTGTATGTCTTTTTTAAAAGATATGAGGTCATGCAGCATATTAGCCGCAGAGATTTGTAATTGGCACAATATCAGCTAAGTGTTTCATCTTCCAGCAGCTGTTTATGTCTGCCTATTTCTACCATGGAGATGCTTCCATTTGGGCTGTATAAGAACATGTCCTTAATGTTAATGGGTATCCATGGATACGTGCAACTTTCCAGATCCAGAGCCTTGATTGCTCTGTATGCAGAGTTAAAATACATGAGGTTGAACTTAAAATACTTTGCTCCCACTTGTTTAAGTAAGCTGTCAATTCATCACAGAGATTAGCAAGGTCTTCTTTAAGGTCATACTACTGCATCAGGCTTAGCTCACACTGTGCATCTTAAATGGAAAGCACGCAGTAGAAATGGCTTCTCTATAAAGGAATATTTAAAAACACACTGGTTTTGAGGGTACTCTGGGCTCCCAGTTATGCTGAACATCCTTTTGCTTTGCAGTTTGACAGTTTTTCAATATAGCACACAGCAGGCAACCTGGTAATTTTCTGGGCTTAAGAAAACTGTTGAGTTTAATAACGCTAAGCAAAGCACAGTAGTATGCCTTAACCCATAGAAATCCATCAGAAATCCCATTATACTGAAAAGATCAGCTAGGTCATACTCCTTTACACTTCACATAGAATATATCAGGATCTAGCTTATATCCCTTTAGAAGGGAGCTCATATTATATAGCCATTACTCTTAAGGATATACACACATTGGTGATTTTCCTGCTCCTGTAATGTTTCTTCTAAGCTCAAGTCCTTACTAGATGGTTTATTTACACTGAGGGTTTGATAAGTGTTCACTTCAACAACGATGTGAGTAACAAGCACCTTCCATGAGGGGTTCATTGGAAACCATCTTACATTGAAGGTTCACTAAGCAGTGCAGGACTGCTGTAAAAATACCAAGGGTTCAGGCTTATCACCTGTTATATAAACCTTTACTTAGTCATGATTAACAATTTAAGACCAGGGATACCATTTTAAGTGTATGGCCATAATCAAAAACAACATATATATATGGGGTCGCACAGTGGTGTAGTGGTTAGCACTTTAGCATGGCAGCAAAATGGTCACTGGTTCAAATCCCAACCAAGACACTACCTGCCTGGAGTTTGCATGTTCTCCCTGTGCCTGCTTAGGGTTTCCTCTGGTGAATTGGATCCTGTCTAAATTGGCCCTAGTATCTGTATGTATGAATGTGAGTTAGGGACCTTAGATTGTAAGCTCCTTGAAGGTAGGTGCTGATGTGAATGTACAATGTATATGTAAAGTGCTGCGTAAATTGACGGCCCTATATAAGTACCTGAAATAAATATATGATTCAGTCTGTCAGTAGCATTAAGACAGTAGTTGTCCTGTAACTTAGTTTATGACATGGTGATCCAGCCAGTAAGTCTTTTTTTTTCAACTTTCTTTAACAGACCAAGCTGTCCAGAAAAAGTGGCAGTTAGAAGGCTCAACAAACCATTTATCACTGACAGGGGTGCTTAAAGTGTTACTAAACCCACAACAGTAAAATCAGTCTGTATATGGTTATTATACTCACTGTGGAACCTAAGGGGTTAACCCTCTGCGTTGTGTAAAAAGGCTGTTTGAGCCTGTCTTCTCTGTTCCTCCCTTCTTCCACAGTCCCAAACCATCTGCATGTGATCAGCGCAAGGCCAATTCCAATCAGCACTGTCCAGACAGAGGGTCAGGGGCCCTGCATCCTGATAGAACAGTCAGAGCAGAATGAAAACTCCTCCTACAAGCTCTAAAGTGGTTGTAAACCCTGTTAGTGCAATTAAGCCTATAATAAGATTTATCTGTAAGTACCGTGAATATCTCCTAAACTTGTACAGTTTAGGAGATATTCACTGTATCCGCTCATGCCGACATCATCGGCGCATGCACACTGAATAAAAGGCCCACTGGTGCTGTTTCCTTAGAGTCCGTGCTGTGACTGGCAGCTCCCACGAGTGACATCATCGTGGCTTCAGCCAATCACAACACCGGAGCCTGTGAACCTAGCAGAAGCTCCGGGAAACATGTCGGCTGTGACAGCGGTGTGTGGGGCCGCTGCAACAGCTTAGATCTAAGGTAAGTATCATAATGAGCTAGTATGTAATGCATGCTAGTTTATTATGCCTTTGTCTTGCAGTTTTTTTTGTTTTTTTTTGAGGTTTACAACATCTTTAGCCACTTCAGTCCCAGAAGGATTTGCCTCCTTTTTGACCAGAGCACTTTTTGCGATTCGGCACTGCGTTGCTTTAACTGACAATTGCATGGTCATGCAACATTGTACCCACATGAAATTGACGTCCTTTTTTCCCCACAAATAGAGCTTTCTTTTGGTGGTGTTTGATCAACTCTACGGTTTTTATTTTTTGCGTTATAAACAAAAAAAGGCCGACAATTTTGAAAAGATAAACAATGTTTTTTACTTTTTGCTATAATTCAGATCCAAAAAACAGTATAAAAAAACAAATGTATTCATCAGTTTAGGCCAAAATGTATTCTCCTACACACTGGTAAATAAAATCGCAATAATCATTTATTGATTGGTTTGCGGAAAAGTTATCGCGTCTACAAACTATAAAAATTGATTTATGGCATTTTTATTATTTTACTTTTAATTTTTTTACTGGTAATGGCGGTGATCTGCGATTTTTATCAGGACTGTGATATTGCGGTGGACAGATTGGACACTTTTGACACTTTTTTGGTACCAATGACATTTATACAGCGATCAGAGCTAAAAATAGCCACTGATTACTGTATAAATGTCACTGGCAGGGAATGGGGTTAACACTAAGGGGGCGATCAAAGGGTTAAATGTGTTCCCCCACTGTGTTCTAATTGTGTGGGGGCTGGGCTGGCAGGGGCATGACAGATCTAACTGATCCCAATCACAGGGATCAGTACATCACTGTCATGCCGCCTGATAGAACGGGGAACTGCCGTGTTCCCCATTCTTACTCTGTAGTAGGCGACATCGCATCTACCCAACCCGCGGCTACACTCACACAGCGTGCGGCGGGCACAAGAGTACACCGCTGGCGACGTGCACCCGCCCGCTAGCTGTGCCTGCGCAAAACGTTGTTTATATATGGCGATTCGCGATACGCTGCAACTTTGCAGCAGCAAAATTATGCAAGGCGGTCGGGAAGTGGTTAACCAGACACTGATAGAAGTCACAAGACTGCTCTAACTGCTGAAAAGGTATTTAGCACTTTATATTTACTAAAGCTATTGCATTTTCATGTTTTGTGCACTGTGGGAGACCAGATATCGTGAATGCAGGGTTTAAAATGATTAGCTTCTACTTATTTATAAAAAAAAAACTTTTATCCTAAAAGGAAAAAAAACAAATACTGTAACTGTTTAATTAGTGTTAGCTGGAGTTTGGCTTTAAATTTTTAAAACAAGTTCCTCCAAATCTACTAGTCCATATAACATTTCCCTCTGCACTGATTGATAATGCTGCTGTCCAAGGGCGGCTATGTTGCTCCTCCATAGATACAGTGGAGGAGTAAATGCTGTCACCCTAAGACAGGGGGTGTGTTACTGGCCAATCACCAGATAAAAATAAGGAAGTAAGCCTGAAAAAAAGAACACTAATGGGGTCATCACATCTAATATTTAGTTAGCTACAATATATTACATGTGGGTTTAGTAACCCTTTAAGCTATTATTCAAATGTGAATGAAAAGACTGCTAAAACAGAACCATATTGCCCCCCAAGTCAGAATCATTATTTCATTTTAAGCTCTGGACTGCACAAATGACAATTAGAAGCAGAGACCTCTTGGAGCATTTTCAACAAGTACTCCTTAGCCTGAAAGTAATGTGGCTTTCACATTTGATTGCTGTTCCATATTTTAGTGGTTTCAATGATGATCACTGTGGTGGTGATAGGAATAACAGAAAAAATAGTAAGAATTTCTTGATTAGAGATGAACTCCTGGTAAACAGCCAAATTCATAGATGGAATACATATTTGGAAGTTATTTTACCCCGCCAACTTAGTTGCATTTCTGTCTATCCAGCCCTGAGATTTACACAGCTCTACCATATGGCACAGCCCTGTCTGGCATCGCTAAACACATGATTTTCTCTGTTACTGGACAATAGAAATGAATTAACATACTGATAACCTTATCTTTGTGCCACTCTGCTATTTACTTACCACCACCACGTCCCTTGTTAACATTAGCACTGTGGCATAGCTGACTCCATATCTTTCAGGCGATCCCTGAAAACTTCAGGGAAGCCTATCCTGCCACCACCTAACAACTATACTTCTTATTTTATCAATCAGCTCATCCTCCACAGTTATTGCCCTTTCGTATCATTTAACCCTCCCTCCTAGATTTTAAGCTCTAACGAGCAGGGCCCTCTGATTCCTCCTGTATTAAATAGTATTGTAATTGTAGTGTCTGCCCTAACATTGTAAAGCGCTGTGTAAACTGTGGGCGCTATATTAATCCTGTATAATAATATAATAATTATATATATACAGTATATATATGTAAAATGTATTAGGCTGCAGTGCAAACACATAGTAATCTCTATGCGTTTATGGGCCATGTTGAGTTTTCATGCCTCCCTAAGTACAGATCTAGGTCTCCCTACTTGCTATTTTGAAGGTGAACTGAAATGAGTTGGTGAACAATCTGTAATGACAAGACTAGACCATTTCCAACAAATGCATACTCTAAAAACATTGTCAGGTTCAATTCCTTTTATTATACATTTTGGTTTATAAATGTAATTTCTTTATTGCAATTTTTTGACATATATATTTTAATAAAGTACTTTATTTTATCCTTTCCACCCACATAAATTTATCTTTCTTGTACATTTATCACACCGTATGATCATGTACAACGCATTTAAGTGTAGCTAATACTGTAGCCATAGTTTCCTAAACTGATTAAAATAATGTTGTATCATGCATGAATTATGAAGTGTGATTGACTTTAGCAAAGAAAGCACATCACTGCTTCTTTATTAAAAATAAAATGTATTATTGAGATTGCAATAAAAAGCTCTTTGTGGATACATGTATCAAACATTTCTACACTTACAAAAACTATAATAGAATATAAACCTCTGTAATGGAACAACTATAGCTCCACAATGTGCAATTGGCATCCATGGCCATATTATAGATTTTTGGCTCCCCTAAAGCTCTATATTCTTTGTTGAATGGCTTTCTTAAAAAAATATTAGTTCAAAAACCACAAATGTTGGGTCTATGCAAAAAGGAAAAAAAGACATAATGACAGAACAAAATACAGAAAGTCATGGCAACCAATTAATGTTCATGTTTTACTCATGTGGCCTCAGCAAAGTTAAATTGGATTGTTTTCCTGCATTCTGTTGGTGATTTTATATATACTGTGTATATATATATATATATAGGGATCTGTGTGTGAGGAAAGAAGTAAGTGAGCTGTCATGGCAGACTTACTTTCATAGATACCATTTTTAGAGCCATTATTCTAATCCTAGCCTTGCTGCCTGGAGAGATATACATACAATATGCACTGAGAACAGTTTTCAGACTTCACTAACCACATGTTTTTAAGAGGCCAGTGACATATTAGCTAGTAAAGACAATTGGGTGACAGACTTGGAGCTCGCACTTTTAAAAATAAACCAGCAATTGCAGCTCACATATACACTATATTGTCAAATATATTAGGATGCCTGCCTTTACACGCACATGAACTTTAATGGCATCCCAGTCTTCCCATAGCGTTCAATATTAAGTTGGCCCACCCTTTGCAGCTATAACAGCTTCAACTCTTCTGGGAAGGCTGTCCACTAGGTATAGGAGTGTGTCTATAGGAATGTTTGACCATTCTTCCAGAAGCACATTTGTGAGGTCAGGCACTGATGTTGGACGAGAACCTTGCTCACAATCTCCACTCTAATTCATCCCAAAGGTGTTCCATCGGGTTGAGGTCAGTCAAGTTCCTCCAACCCAAACTCGCTCATCCATGTCTTTATGGACCTTGCTTTGTGCACTGGTCCAAATTATTTGGTGGAGGGGGATTATGGTGTGGGGTTGTTTTTCAGGGGTTGGGCTTGGCCCCTTAATTCAGGCGTCAGCATACCAAGACATTTTGGATAATGTCATGCTCCCAACGTTGCGGGAACAGTTTGGGGATGGCCCCTTGCTGTTCCAACCTAACTGCCCAAGTGCACAAAGCAAGGTCCATAAAGACATGGATGAGCAAGTTAGGGGTGGAGGAACTTGACTGGTCTGCACAGAGTCCTGACCTCAACCCAATAGAACACCTTTGGGATGAATTAGAGCGGAGACTACGGGCCTGGCCTTCTCGGCTAACATCAGTACCTGACCTCACAAATGCACTTCTGGAAGAATGGTCAAACATTCCCATAGACACACTCCTAAACCTTGTGGACAGCCTTCCCAGAAGAGTTGAAGCTGTTATAGATGCAAAGGGTGGGCCAAATAAATATTGAACCCTACAGACTAAGACTGGGATGCCATTAAAGTTCATGTGTGTAAAGGCAGGCACTCCAATACCCCAATCATTTTCACAATATAGTGTATATATTCTCCAAAGTTCCCTTTAAAAAACCTGGCCTTTGGAACAGGAATGAATCCTTCATATATGTTTGGTAGCACAGATCCTTAAATCCAAATTACAGATGCACAAATATTGAAGTTGACTGTGCTAAAATGACCTAAATAAAACAATAAAAAGTGCACATATCTCTTTCAATGCTCCTTCTTCTTGTCTGTAACTCTCTACTGTTTATTGGTGGCTGAACTCTTACCATAGGTGTTCACGGCCTATTGCATTAGGGAGTGCACCCCAAAACTCAAACACATATGCATGTGTATATATAATGACAGTGTCAGTAGAGCAGAGATTGGGGTCAGTAGTTTTTATTTTTTATTTTTTTACAATTTTATTTAGTTTTTTATTTTATTTTTTACCATTTTTTTTAGGAGTCCCTTTAGTGGGCTTTGGTGAAATATCAGGGGTCTAAACAGGGGGGGAATCTGTGCCACATGGGGTGATTAGGGTGTGCCCATGCACACCAGGCACACCCTGTGCTCACACCTATGACTCTTACTATGGATGGACTGTGTATATTGGCATATCTTTTTGTATTAAACATGCTCAATGTACTGATTCTTCTGCTTGGAATAGATATTTCTCATTAAATAATAATCAGCAAACATAACAACTGAATCTCCACCAACTCAATATGACTGCACTCCATGGGAAGTAACAAAGGAAAATTGCACAGCAGTTGTTTTTGATTGTCAACCAATTGGTAGCAGTTGAAAACTCGATCCTTCTTTAGTTCTTCCTGTGACGATAATGTGGTCTGAGTGAAGAGAATGGGGATTCGTAATGAGCACAGTGCTACCCTTATTTCTCTAAAATTTGCATGTCTGCAACAAACCATTTAGATTTAAATCAGATGTGTGTGTTGCAGCAAGGAATGACAACTTTTAAAAGTCACCGAAAAGGTGTAACGCCAAACACTAGAAAATAACCAGCTCAAGTGAATGTGGTTGGAATGCCCAAACGGTACCAAGTAGAATCTGCACAGCCTCACCCATTCCCAAAACTGCCATGTTTTAAGACTTCTAGCAGAGCATTCAAGAAGCTCTAATGCACTTTCACATAATAAACCTCCAATAGCCTGGAGCAGTGATGGTGAACCTTGGCACCCCAGATGTTTTGTAACTGCATTTCCCATGATGCTCATGCACTCTGCAGTGTAGTTGAGCATCATGGGAAATGTAGTTACAAAACATCTGGGGTGCCAAGGTTCCCCATCACTGGCCTAGAGACTTGTAATTGGCTATCATAAAACCATGTAAAAACAAACCACATTTGAGTCTGGTTCTACTTGACCTGAAACTGCCATTTTCATACATGCCCAGCTATCAATTGCTATTCATACTCCATACTCCTGTTTATGATAAAATTAAATTCATAACAATCATCTATCCGATTGTGGAAGAAAATGGTGAACAGTTAGATACCATATACCACTGTATTATAAGATGCAAAAAGCTGATGGGATACATTATGTCTCCTAGAAAGAATAGACATGAGATAAATATCAAATCATGATTTCATTCTATTAACTAATACGTTGGTTGTCGAATTGTAACACATGGTTATCTGGAAATGTTAATACAGTGAGAAAAACTGGCATTGAGGTGGTGTCTGCTGAAATATCATAAACACTTCAGTACTGCTACATCACACCCCTTCACTCCCTTGGTTGGGTGGGGGTTGGGTTAGAGACATCCTTTAGAGCAGGGGTATCAAACTGGCGGCCTTCCAGCTGTTACGAAGCTACCAGTCCCATCATGTTTCTGCCTGTGGGAGTCATGCTTGTAACTGTCAGCCTTGCAATGCCTCATGGGAATTATAGTTTTGCAACAGCTGGAGGGCCGCCAGTTTGAGAGCCCTGCTTTAGAGGGTTGTAGTGGGATTCGAGACTGCCACTATCACATTTCTTGAAGAATTAGAAAAAATGTGTGCGGCAACAGGGTGGGTGGGCCATAACTTTCATGTCAAGAAAATATGCATCTATGGGGGCATAGATGTCTGTGCTGAGTGTGCAATCAATGAACCAGCTGTTAAAGCGGTTGTCTACCCAATTTTTTGACTTTTACTATAATTAGGCTTACCTGTAGGTAAAACGATTATCTCCTAAACCTACATGGTTTAGGAGATATTTGCCCTAAATGCAGCCTCTGACGTCCCGCCATTAGGTCCCGGCGAAGACCCGGCGCATAGTGCCGGACTTTGCCGGAAAGACAGGCTCCAGCACGCATGCGCGGGAGTGACGTCTCGCTGCTCCGGCCACTCACAGCGCTGGGGCCACGTAACTGGAAGGGTCCCCCAAGGGAACATGTCTGCTCCCTCTGCGGGGACCGAGCAGACCCATCAGAGCTTCATTCTGAGGTAAGCATTTCATAATGAGCTAGTATGCGGTGCATACTAGCTCATTATGCATTTCCCTTACAGGTTTTTTGTTTTTTTTTATACGGGTATACAACCGCGTTAAAAAAGCTCCTGCCTGGTCTGTAGTTATTATTAGCCGAACCCAGCAATCGCACAATCATCTTCCCTTCTGGTGGTGGTGCTATTAAACCCAGAATCAAACAGATATTATCTTGCAACTTAGCAATTCTTAGATGTAATGGTTGCATTAGTTTTCTTTTTGAGGCTTTATTTTTATCTGGTGATCTGGCCAATCAGTCTGTTGTTTTTTTTTCAACAGAACAAGCTCTACTGCAAATGTATTAGTTAAAAGTGTTAAAAAAAATAAACATTTACCACTGATCAGCTACTGTAACTGCTTGTAAAACTGCAGTTTGAGCTGGAGCTTGACTTCAGTTTGTTAGTGTATTTAAATCTGCTAGTCCATCTAAAAGCCCCCTCCCCCCAAACTGACCATGCTACTGTTCAAAGGTGCCCCCTGTGCTCATTCACCAGAGGAGGGGGGCCATAATGCAGGAGGTGTGTTACTGGCCAGATCGTCAGGTGAAAACAGTGTGCGAAGAATGAAAAAGCCAAAAAAGAAAGAAAAAGAATGCAGCCACCACATCTAATGATTAGTAAGCTGTAATATATTATTTGGTTTTGGGTTTACTACTGCTTTAAGATCCACTTAAAGTGATTGTCAACCTGTGACAACCACTTTAACCTACAGGTAAGCCTAGAATAAGGCTTACATAAAAAATCAATAAAGACAGTGCAGCGCAAACAAAAAGAAGAAAACAGTCTTATCAGCCAAAGAAAACCATAACATTCAGTAAAAGTCCTATTCCGTTAATGGTTAAGGCTGCGTGTCAAACGGTATCCTCCAACTTTGTATAAGAACATCATGAAAACATCCCGGTGAGTCACAGTGCCTATAATATGTAGAGCATGCAGGTGAAATGCACACGTGGATCCTGCCACCTCAGACACTCCAAGCCTCTCACCTCATTGACTCGACCCGCAGGGGTCACAAAGCATATATAAGTATACACGAGATCCAATCCAGATAGTGTTCTCACTTTACTTAGGATACAGCCAGAATACTCCTCAAAGGTGTTGCATACAAAAACAAAAATGGAAGAAATCTAGTGCTCTCCGTTTGTAAAAAGAACATTCATTTATTAAAAAAGAAGAAAATCACTCACATGGTTCAGCACCTCCACTGGTGCGAGTACAGATAGCAAACTTGATAAAACTTCAAAAAGGACAGCGGTGGATGATGACGAACAGCGCAGCTTCAACCTCCAGGGAGGTTGAAGCTGCGCTGTTCGTCATCATCCACCGCTGTTTTTGTATGCAACACCTTTGAGGAGTATTCTGGCTGTATCCTAAGTAAAGTGAGAACACTATCTGGATTGGATCTCGTGTATACTTATATATGCTTTGTGACCCCTGCGGGTCGAGTCAATGAGGTGAGAGGCTTGGAGTGTCTGAGGTGGCAGGATCCACGTGTGTTTTTCACCTGCATGCTCTACATATTATAGGCACTGTGACTCACTGGGATGTTTTCATGATGTTCTTATACAAAGTTGGAGGATACCGTTTGACACGCAGCCTTAACCATTAACGGAATAGGACTTTTACTGAATGTTATGGTTTTCTTTGGCTGATAAGACTGTTTTCTTCTTTTTGTTTGCGCTGCACTGTCTTTATTGATTTTTTATGTATGCTTAAGGTTATGAATTGTCTTTATCAGTGCTTGGCTTGCAATCAAGTATATTAATCTCTTTTCCACATGTGCGCTGAATTTACTCTATTACTAGAATAAGGCTTACCTGTAGGTGCACTGCATATCTCCCAAACCTGCACGGTTCAGGAGATATGTGGTGTTTTTTTGCATGTGCCAACGTCATGTTGACACATACGCAGTGAAGTAACGGCCTCCGTGCCTTTTCTCCACTGACCCTGTGCCATGACTGGCAGCTCCCACGCGCATGCGCGGGGGTGACGTCACGCGGCTCCGGCCAGTCACAGAGCCGGAGTCGCGGCCCCGGAAGGAAGAGGGGCAAAATATGGATGCGACCTGGAGCGGGGACATCGCTGGACGCCGCAGGCTTCGTTTGCAGGTAAGTGGCACATAATGGGCTACTATGCGATGCATAGTAGGCCATTATGTTTCTACTTTACAGGGTTATATTGAGGAAGTAAACAAAATCTGGGTTTACTTCCTCTTTAACCACTAGCCTACCGCCCACCGTCAAATGATGGCGGAGCGGTGCGGCTCTCATTCTGGGTGGACGTCATTTGACGTCGGCCCTTTAAGCCAGGATTGCGCAAGATCAGGCGCGCGCATCCCGGCTCTGTCGGCGTCGGCGTGTCCCCAGGACAGGGGGTGAACAGCCATTGGCCATGTTCCCAAATGGCACTTCCCCCATTCGCACGGTGCATGCGTGCGATCAGGAGCGCGCAGTGGGGGCGTGTCGGTGGCAGCGTGTTCCAAGGAAACACTGTCTGTCACCGACACTGGTACCAGCCGCCGGCCGGTGGCTGTTACCTTGTGATGGGCTGTGATCTACTTCACAGCCGATCACATGTAATGTAAACAGAGCGGTAACTCACTGTTACCAGCTCTTCTCTCCTCACACAGTTTCCAGTGTGACGACAGAAGAGCTAGGATCAGTGAGTTACTGATCTGTATAGTAAAAACACGCTGTCACATTCCCCCTGTCCCCCCCAATGCACCTGTCACCCAACAGTCACCCCATATGCCCCCATAAAGTGTACCTGTCATCATAAAGTGTACCTGTCATCATACTGCCATCATAAAGTGCACCTGTCAGCCATCACCCATCAGTGACCGTGGCCTGTCACCCGTCAATGACCGTGGCATGTCACCCGTCACCCATCAGTGACCGTGGCCTGTCACCCATCACTGACCGTGGAGTGTCAGCCGTCACCCATCACTGACCGTGGAGTGTCACCCATCACCCATCACTGACCATGGCTTGTCACCCGTCACCAATCACTGACCGTAGCGTGTCACCCCTCTGTGACCACCGCCAGTCACCCATCATGCATTAGTGATCACCGCCAGACACCGTTCACCCATCAGTGACCACCGCCAGACACCCATCACTCATCAGTGACCACCGCCAGACACGCGGCACCCATCAGTGACCACCGCCAGTCACCCATCAGTGACCACCACCAGTCACCCGTCACCCATCAGTGACCACCACCAGACACCCCTCACCCATCAGTGACCACCACCAGACACCCGGCACCCATCAGTGACCACCGCCAGTCACCCGTCACCCATCAGTGACCTCCACCAGTCACCCATCAGTGACCACCACCAGACACCCATCACCCATCAGTGACCACCACCAGACACCCGGCACCCATCAGTGACCACCGCCAGCCACCCATCAGTGACCTCCACCAGTCACCTGTCATCCATCAGTGACCACCACTAGTTACCCATCAGTGACCACCATCAGACACCCGTCACCCATCAGTGACCACCGCCAGTCACCCATCACCTATCAGTGACCACCGCCAGTCATCTGTCACCCATCAGTGACCACTGCCAGTCACCTATCACCCATCAGTGACCACTGCCAGACACCCGTCACCCATCAGTAACCACCGCCAGTCACCCGTCACCCATCAGTGACCACCGCTAGTCACCCATCGGTGACCATCGCCAGTCACCTGTCAGTGACCGTCATCACCTATGAGTAAACATCACCTGTAAAAGTCTCACACATCGCCATACTCAGGAGGAGTAGTAGAATGTATTTTGGGGTGTCATTTTTGCTATGTACATGCTATGTGTTGGAAATATCATATAAATGGACAACTTTGTGTAAAAATAAAAGCGTTTTCATTTTTTTCCCACATTTTTCAAAAACGACTGGAAAAAAATTACATGTTCAAACGACTCATTATGCCTCATAGATTATACGTTGTGGTGTTTGCTTTTAAAAATGGGGTCATTTTGTGGGCAATTCCATTGTCCTGGTGCTCCAGGACCTTCAAAAGTGTAATAGGTAGGTGGTTGAGAAATGAGATGTGTAATTTGTGCTCGTAGAACGCCTGAAGGTGCTAGTTCAATGTTAGGCCTCTGTATGTGGCCAGACTGTGCAAAAGTCTTACACATGTGGTACTCGTGGGGAGTAGTAGAATGTATTTTGGGGTGTCATTTTTGCTATGTACATGCTACGTGTTGAAAAATCATATAAATGGATAACTTTGTGTAAAAAAAAAGCGTTTTCATTTTTTTCCCACATTTTCCAAAAACTACTGGAAAAACATGAACCGTTCAAAAGACTCATTATGCCTCATAGATTATTTGTTGGGGTATTTGCTTTCCAGAATGGGGTCATTTTGTGGGCAATTCCATTGTCCTGGTGCTCCAGGGCCTTCAAAAATGTGATAGGTCATCATGACATTAGATGTGTAATTTATGTCCCTAGAATACCTGACGGCACTCCCTGCATGTTGAGTATGTGGCCAGGCTGTGAAAAAGTCTCAGACATGTGGTATCTCCATACTCAGGAGGAGTAGTAGAATGTGTTTTGGGGTGTAATTTGGGGTATGCATATGCTGTGTGTGAGAAATAACCTGTTACAATGACAATTTTGTGAAAAGAAAATCTTCACTTTGCAAAGAATTGTGGGAAAAATTTACAACTTCAAAAATTCACCATGCCTCTTACTAAATACCTTGGAAAGTCTATTTTCCAAAAAAGGGTTCATTTGGGGGGTATTTGTACTTTCCTGGCTTGTTAGGGTCTCAAGAAATGAGATAGGCCGTCAGTATATCAGGTGTGATCAGAGGTGATCAATTTTAAATGATTGGCACCATAGTTGTAGACTCTATAACTAAAGCCTCGTACACACGGGACGACGCTCATACGTACGATTGTCGCAAATCGTATGTTGGCTGTTGTATCTAGCATGCTGACTGCACTACAGGATCGTACGAGCACAGAAGAACGTTTAGGTGCATGTAATTAGCATCCAGCCATTCCTGACTTCGGAGCATGCGTGTTTTGCACAATACAACTTGTTGTACCAACTGCTCTGTACACACGATACAACGGTCGTATGAGCGCTTGTTGGTACGACCAAGTTTTCTAGTCTGCTCATACAACTCTCTTGTACGACCGTCGTATGTTCGACTGTTCTAATCGCGCATACGAATGATCGATATCGCATACAACGGTCGTTAGTACGACCTGTTGTATACGATCGTCGTCCCGTGTGTACAAGGCTTTCCACAAGGATCAAATAATATACACTTATTTGGGTTATTTTTACCAAAGATAGGTAGCAGTATACATTTTGGCCAAAATTTACAAAGAAAAATTACTAATTTGCAAAATGTTATGACAGAAACAAAGAAAAAGGAATTTTTTCACAAAATTTTCAATCTTTTTTTATTTATAGCACAAAAAAAAAAAAAAAAACCCCTAGTGATTAAATACCACCAAAAGAAAGCTCTATTTGTGTGAAAAAAGGACGCAAATTTCATATGGGTACAGTTTTGCATGACTGAGTAATTGTCATTCAAAGTGTGATAGCGCTGAAAGCTGAAAAATGGCCTGGGCAGGAAGGGGGTTTTCGTGCCCAGTACTGAGGTGGTTAAAGGGCCACCAAGATGGAGCAGAAAGGGGCCATGTGTTCAGACTGCCATAAAAGTATCATTGGTAAGAGTAGTAGAATTTCATAGTGAATAGCACTATGGTGATTATAATTCACAAGCCAAAAATTCTTGGTCATGGGGGTCACAGTAGAAATGGCCCCCGTGTCTTTTTACTCTGAACTCTTTGCACAATGAAAGGTCAATTCTAGTAAGTTCTATAGTTTCCCACTCTCTTCAAATAGACTGTATTTTTGTAAATTAAAATGGAACTAATTTCTCTCAATCTATATGAACTATTTTTGTTCCTTAACATTAGTAAATAGATAGGAAGGTACATTATATTTACTTGTTTAAAACTTTTTTTTTCTTTTTTACATTTTTTTTAAGTTGTTTCTTGCTTTCTGGCCAAGGCCAAAATGATGTCATACATTCCTGGAGTCTTCTTTCATAGAAGTGGGGAGGAGGGGCTTTCTCAGCTAAGCACACCCTCCTGCCTGCTAAGGGCAGATGGATTCCAGGAAGTAAATACCATATGAATCATCTGCCCTCACTGAAGATGGCCACGGCTAGAAAAGCTAGGGGGAGGTGGGGTTTAAAAGTGATCTCTGGATAAAATAAAGCATGGAGATATGGATGGATGGGTGAGTTTGCTTAAAATATTAAAATTAAATTGCGGTTCCAGTTTGTGGTGCTCGAATACAGTTAATTTCCACTTAGAACTAGCTCATGGTAAAGGCATGCATGCTAAGTAATCTGTAAGGTAATACTGCTATTTATTGCCTTATGTATTACCTCCTATAAAAATGAACAATACTCCCCCTGACAATACCTTCTTCTGATCTTCTTTCCAGAAGGATGGTGCCATTTTTGTTCAGAATGAGATGTGTTCAGACATCAGCCGCAGATCAGCCCCTATGTGATTTGCTACAAAAGTTAAAATGCTGAAGCCTGATCACTGAGGGAAGAGACTGTGGAAATGCTTATTCCTGGCGGCAGCAGAGTGATGACATCATCTCAGTTTAGGCAAAATCACTGGACTGGAGTTCAAGGACAGCTTCTTAATGATAAAATGTACAGCTTTTTTAACCTGTTCCCAGCCAGCTCGCTGCTTTTACTGGTGCACTGTGGCAGCATCCCACGAATTGCCCTCTATAAACAGCGGCTCGCGCGTGCGCAGTAGCGGGCGGGAGCGCACCGCTCTCCTGCCCGCCGCACTCTACAGAAGTGTGGCCGCGGCTCGGGCAGACTCCATCTCCGCCGGCGAGCCGCGATTGCCTGCAAGAGAAGAAAAACGTCAGGCAGCATGTAAGAGATCTACTGATCTCGGTCACTGGGATCAGTTAGATCTCTTATGCCCCTGGCAGCCCAGCCCCCTCACAGTTAGAAAATGCCTAGGAAACACAGTTAACCCCTAGATCGCCCCCTGCATGTTGACCCCTTCACTGCCAATGACGTTTACACAGTAATCAGTGGATATTTAAATTTCTGATCGCTGTATAAATGGTCCCAAAAAAGTGTCAAAAAAGTACAATATGTCCGCTGCAATATCACAGTCCCAATAAAAATCTCAGATCGCCGCCATTGCTAGTGAAAAAAAAAAATGTAAAAACCCCAGAAATTAATTCTCATGGTTTGTAAATGTGGCAACTTTTGCGCAAACCAATCAATAAACGCTGATTGCGATTTTTTTTTACCAAAAATATGAGGAAGAATATAAATCGGCCAAAACCGATGAATAAATTTGTTTTTTTATATTTCTTATTTCTTATTTGGATTTGTATTTTAGCAAAACGTAAGAAATTTTTTTATTTTTTTTGCAAAATTGTCGCTCTTTTTTTGTTCATAGCGGTGATCAAAAATGACGCCGAGGTGATCAAATACCACCAAAAGAAAGCTCTATTTGTGGGAAAAAAAGGACGCAAATTTTGTTTGGGTACAACGTCGCACAACCGCAAGAATTGTCAGTTAAAGCGATGCAGTACCAAATTGCAAAAAGCGCTCTGGTCCTAACGTGGGAAATCCTTCCGGCCCTTAAGTGGTTAAAAACATGATTCTGTTGCTGTATAATGTTATCTGTCAGGAATTTCGTTATGCAAACATGTAATATTGATTAAAGGTCCATTTCAACACTGTTTCTCCCTCTTTTAATAGGTATCAAGCAGCTGCGACTATGTATTTGTAAGTGGGAAGGAGAGCAGAGGATCGATGAATGCCCAAGCCATTTTTACGTATGAACATCTGAATGCACCCCTAGAAATGACTGTATGGGTCCCCAAACTGCCTCTGCTGATCGAGTTATCTGATACAAAACTAAGCCAGGTTAAAGGCTGGAGAATCCCAATATTAGCAGATAGAAGGTAGGCTTATTTTATCTACAATGAATGTAGCTCACCGAAATGATATAATAAACACAATTTGCCTGTTTACCAATTAATTATTATTAAATTGTTGTGGTAGAGCTCATGGAATGGAGGATCCTTCATAATAATGAAATTGGAAAGAGGGAATAATATTTTATTGGTGACAGAGATTTTCAAGAAGTCATTTTGTTCCTTGTGTAAGCTAAATGTCTTTCATTCATTAACCTCATAAACCTCTAGACTGTGTGATTATCTCCAGAGATGCTCGGAGCGGCTATATCGCTAATGAACATCAGTCTTTCAGATGTTGAAAACTAGAGCTCCAGACAAATCTTACTGTTTGCATAACCTTTTCATTGACTTTTGCCCTGGCCCTGATATATGAAAGAGTTGGGTCTTGTGAATTGGGCTTTCTGTACAGAAGGTGTGTGCCAGCGGAACGCACAGATGAAGAGTTCCATTAAATAGTTGTTGACATCTCTGCTTACCAAATGTGGTTTTTGTGTATTTTTTTTTTATTTCACCAAAAAGAACACTGATTATTGCTTTGTCAGTCACGTGTTGCATTTATGGTTATGATAATATAATGCTTTACAATCCTAAAGAAAAATGAATGCTTTAGCTTCAGTATACACTGAAGATTTCTAAGGTCACTAATCTAGATAGAGTTATTCCCTGCAACAGTTTTGTTTACTTTGTATTGCATGTAGAAAAAAAACAGATTTGACTTCACATAGCCACATCCGCATGCATACATGGAAAAAGATATTGTGGGCTGAAATTATTCAAACGCCTCCTATAGGATTGGACTTTATAGGCTCAATATGGGAGACCACATAAATTAATTATATAAAATATATGTTTTATTGAAAAAAAATATTAAAATACACCAATAAAATATACAAATTCAGTAAGTGAGCCAGCAACTCCAAATCCATATAGAAGATTTATTTGTTACATGAAGAGTATACAAAATGCTGATATGTTTCGGCAAACCGCCTTGGTGGTGTGATCAAGGTGGTTTGCTGAAACATGTCAGCCTTTTTGTATGCTCTTTTCATGTAATAAATAGAGTTGAGCGAACACCTGGAAGTTCGGGTTCTGCTGGTCCGTCCGAACTTCGGGACAAAGTCCGGGTCCGGGTCCGGACGGAACCCGAACGATCGCACGGACAACGAACCCCATTGAAATCAATGGGGACCCGAACTTTTAGGCACAAAAATGGCTGTAGGAAAGTCCTGGAAAGCCCCAGAGGGCTGCAAAAGGAAGTAAAATGGGGGTAAGGGTAGGGCAAGCGCCCTACAAAAAAATGGGGACAGGGAAATAACTTTAAATATTTTTAAAAAAATAAAAACATAAAAAATGCAAAAATGGAGATGAATGTGGTTCATCTTCAAACTGTGTCTGAAAAGTATTAATTAACGGTAGAAGCCATATAACTGTTCTAAAATCATCTTCAAACTAGGGCAAGTGCCCTACAAATAAATGGGGATAGGGAAAATAAATTAAAATCAAATAAAAAAATGGGAAGGGGGATGGATGTGGAGTAGGAGCCTAAAGGTTGACTAGGCCGTGACCGTGGCAGTGTAGGTGGAAGT
>BLSH010452190.1:90073-101888 GCA_018402905.1 Glandirana rugosa
GTGGGTTGTATGGAACTGATTGTCGTGTCAAGTGTGAGAGGAGAAAACTTGACCGTTGATGACTTCTCCAATGTTTAGAAAAGAGTCTACGGGTGGATTGGTTAACAGGGGACCTAGGACGAGGGAGTGTTGATGATACCAGTGGGAGAATAAGATAGGATACCAGGGTGTGAGTGTAGAAGTTAGAGAGGGAGAGATCACCGTGGAAAGGGAGGGGAGATTTTGTACGCGTCTAGTGAGGGTATGAATTTTTCGGGAGTGACCTGGGGTTTGTTGGACTTGTTGAATTCTGATCACAACTCGCTTGGGCCTGACATTGTAAGCCCAGGCATGGCTTGAAAGCCCACAGGACCGAACCCGAACGATTTTTGAAATGTCCGGGTCCGGGTCCGTGCCACGGACACCCGAAAGTTCGGTACGGACCCGAATGTTACAGTCCGGGTTCGCTCAACACTAGTCTTAAGTTGTTCAGGTTGTTTGGGGTCCAGTGAGGGCTTTTTAAGTATGGGAGTGATCTGCGCATGTTTTAGAGGGGAGGGAAAGGTGCCACTAGAGAGGGAGAGATTGAAGATGTGAGTGTGGGACCATAGGATAGAATAAGAGGGTGACCATAGTAGTTGTGAGGGAGCAGGATCCAGGGGACAATTGGTTAGGTGGGCATCTGAGAAAAGATTTGTAACCTCTTCAGTAGTTGCCAGTTCAAAAGAGGAGAGTGTGAACTGTGCTGTTAGTCAAGGTATGTTGGGTGGGGAAGATGTGCGCCCAGTGTCCTCACATATTGCATCAATCTTGTCTTTAAAGTGATTGGCAATATCTTGGGCAGTGAGTGAATTAGTGGGTAGAGGGGGTGGGGGACAAAGCAGAGAGTTAAAGGTGGAGAAGGGCCAATGGCCTGGGGACTCGATGGCAAGGTATTAATAAGAGAGACAAAGCAGGCTTGTTTGGCAGCATTGGGGCAGTAATTGTAATTTAGAAGGGCAGATTTATATAGGGTGAATCCGGTTTTCGCCACAGTCCTGCAAAAGCAAGGAAATGTCTCTTGAGTAGAGTTGATCAAACCCGTGAATGTTCGGGTTCGGTGGGTTCGGCTGAACTTCGGAAAAAAGTCCGGATTTGGACCCAAACTTTACCCCGAACCCCATTAAATTCAATGGGGACCCGAACAAAAATGACTGTAAAAGAGTCCTGGAAAGTGCTAGAGGGCTGCAAAATTATTTTAGAACAATAATCTGTCCCTTACAGCAACAGCAGGAACCTGACCCTATAGAACTAGGAGATGATTTTAGAACAATAATCTGTAGCTATAAGCAGTAGACTCTACCTAGTCCAGTCAGATCTTTCTGTAATGCAGGATGAGATCTGCAATCTGTCGCTAAAAGCAGTAGTAGTAGTAATCTCTACCTATCTATCTATCTGCAATCTGTCCCTAAAAGCAGTAGTAGTAGTAATCTCTAACTATCTGCAATCTGTCCCTCACAGCACAGGCAGCATCCTCTCCCTACACTACCCAGAGAGCATGTGACATGCAGCACTGTGACTCCAGCCTCATATAGAGGCTGGGTCACATGATGCACTGGCCAATCACAGCCATGCCATTAGTAGTGTGATCAAATACCCAAACCCAGAACTCGAACCCAAACTTTTTTTTAAATGTCCGGGTTCTGGTCCGGGTCATGGACACCCCAAAGTTCGGTACAAACCCAAACTTTACAGTTCGGGTTCGCTCAACTCTACTCTTGAGATTTCTAGTTAATCAGAATTGGTACTGCGCTGTATTTGAATGTGCCTTGTGTATAAATCAATATTTATAATTCCATAGTTAATATACAATTTCTTGTGTACAACAGTGAATACAAAACCATCAAAAACACAATCCTATAAAAATAATAATAATAATCATGAAATCATAAAGTTTATTCCATAAAGTGTCTAGGTGCTTTGGTGAAAAATACTACTCTCTACAAAAGACGTGACACACCGATTCTGCGCCCTACCTGACATACCCGAGTACAGGAAGTGACGTGAGAGGCGAAAGTACGCCAACGTTTTTTTCTTACATGCGATTTTCAAGCTATTTTGATGTAAGCACATATTTTATCTTAATATACTACACTATGAGAGACACTTTGTCCATTTAAGCTCTACATGGTCTGCAGAGTGGCCAAAGCTGGCGGGTGAATCTGGAACCGTGCAGCTTGCGCTAATGAGATAAGGAGGAGACCAGAAGCAGACATCTAAAGCCCCCTTAGGATACTAGATTGTTGTTTGCTATATTCAAGTGGTCTTGAGGTGAGAGCATAGTGAACACAGATTTGTTGGTGAAGGCACAGAATCTGTGTGACACATCTTTAGAAAAGAGGAGTACATATGCACCAAAGCACCAAGACACTTTATGGAATGAACTTTATGATTTCATGATTATTATTATTATTATTATTTTTATAGGAATGTGTTTTTAATGGTTTTGAATTCACAGTTGTATGCAAGCAATTGTATATTAAAGAAGAACTATGGTTAAAATCAAGAAAGCAATATGTTATGCACCTATAGAGTGTGTTAAACATGCCACTGATTGTTTTGCAAAAAGCAGTAAGGATGGTGAGATATTTACCTTGTCTCCTGCTCTCATGTGCACTTCCCTTAGTGAAGTGACAACTTTACTTCCTGGTTTTTCAATTGCCTGTGTTAGACTCATGTTGTCCTCATTTGCATCTATTCTCTCTGAAAAAATAGCTTGACATCACTGGGGGAGGGGCTTTGTATCACATGGGAAGCTGAGGGATTTCTTTCTACATAGAATCATGATTAGGCTTCGCCCACAATCGGCCTGTGAAGCCCCGCCCACTCCCACCTATGTCCTGTCTTTGCCCGCCCACTGCTCTAGCTCCTAGCTTCTTCTGTTCTGCCAGATTACAAATTACCAGAGGAGTGCAGACAGAGAGAAGCACACAGATTAATAGGCTGATCTGTGCGCAAAGTAACCTGTACTATCTTGTGGCTGTTTTACATAGCACACACCCTGCTATTGATTGGCAGATGGGTGTGTGTTATGTAAAACATACTGAGAATGATAGAAGTCTTGATGTCTGTGGGATAGAGCAGCTATTTCACTGACAGGAAATAACATCTGACCTTTGCAGAACTCCTCCCATCATCACTACACTATACAGCTAAGGAGAACTGATGGAGGAGATTATAGACTCCAATCACAGCTACATGGTAGGGAAGTAATCATTTCAGTTATTATGTTTATTACCAGGTGTAACTTTCAGGTAATTATATGAGGATTTACTAAAATATGTATGTTGCCTTTAGTTGTACTTTAACTATGGAATTATAAATATTGATTTATACACAAGGCACATTCAAATACAGCACAGTACAAATTCTGATTAATTATATTGTATGTGGAGCTGTGAACACAGTGGGTATTGCAGCAGTTCCATCTGCTTTATTGTGCCACATTTATACTACTACTCCTGTTTTTATTTTTGATCAATTGATTATTGATTATTGTTATAGATAGATACTATTGATTGTTTGCACTGTATTCACTTTATATATTAACATTGGTAACACAGGGGATCACTTACAATATTTGAGATTTCTAGTGTTGTCAGTTTGCCAGGGTTGTAGCAGTCGGGGCCTGGTTTTGTGTGTAGTTAGAGGAGCAAGTGCATCCAATGATGATGAGAGTGAACTGTTGTAGACAGAGATGGCCAGGTCAGGACAGGACAGGGGAGAAATTATGCATGTCATATAGGTGGTCAGTAGCAGAATAGAGAAGAGAAGGGTGAAAGTGGCAAAGGTTCCTACAAGTAATCGTTTGCTGGTTGGAGGGATGGGTGGTTGGAGGCAAGGATACAGTGAAACTGAGGAGGTTGTGATCAGGAACAGGGAGGAGAAAAAGGGGTGTTGGTGAGGTTGCCAGGATTGCAGAGATGGGAGAATACAAGGTCGAGGATATTAGCATTGAAAGTGTGTGTCCATTGGGTTAGGTCAAAAGATGAGGTTAAGTTGAGATGTTGAGTTGTAGCTGGGCTGTTAACATTGACAGGAATGTTGAAGTCACCAAGAATTATATTGGGTATTTCAGAGGAGAGAAAGTAGGGTAGCCAGGCAGCGAAGACATCAAAAAAGTGTAATACTGGCCCAGGAGGCTGATAAATTGCTGCAATCCTCAGAGAAATTGGAGAAAACAGATGAATACAGTGCATCTCGAAAGAAGAGAGGGATAGAGAGGGAGGGATAGGAAGGACTTGGAAGGTGCTTTGTGGGGATAGAAGGAATCCAACTCTACCTCCTTTCTGTCTGTTGGGTCTGGGGGAGTAAGTCCAGTGGAAGCCACCATGGTAGAGGGCAGCAGGAAAAGCCATGTCAAAATTTTGAAGCCAGGTTTCATTTATCCTAAAGGCAACAGAAAATATCAGTGCTTACTGCCCAAAACCCTAATTAATTGCTAGCTGTACATCAAGGGAAATCACAAAACCTCAAATAGACACATATAACATTGAAAGATGCAGCGCAATGTGAACATATAAAAGCTAAAAGTTCATAGAGAGTACATATATAATATGAAAGCTTTTAAAAAGAAATCCATATGAAAAGTAGCATAAATAATCTCCAGGGGAATCCACAGTGTGCAAAGATAAAATTATAAATAAGGTGCTTCCAAGTGCTCAGCCCCGTCACCAGTAGATAAAATGTATGTTCACCTCACTCTTAGACCCCAGTTTCACTAGAGGGTCACAAGCACCTTCCCCAAAGGGAGAAATAATACAGGCAGATCTCAGACTATGGAGCCGCAGACAAGAGAGCCATACTCGCACTGCACCCGGTCCGCTCCTTTCTCACAGGGTCCAGTCCTTCAAATGCCAGCCGGCACAGGTAAACCCGGGTATGCAAAAATAAAAGCACAATCTAAGTGCTCACTGAGTAATCATGCTTCTTTTTAAAAGCTTTAATGTTATATATGGACTCTCTATGAACTTTTAGCTTTTATATGTTTACATTGCGCTGCATCTTTCAGTGTTATATAGGTTTCATTTACTGTGAGTACCTGTATGTTAAAGCCATGAGAGATAAAAAGGTCATGCACAGATGTGAGCTTATTACAGATGGAGCAGGCATTCCAAAGGGCACATGAGATTGGGGGGCTAGTTTGAGTAATCAGGGAGATAGAAATTAAACTGAGCAGATTGCGGTTGTTGCCAGAGGAGCAGGGGTGACAGATATATTGTTTGCAGTTAGAAAATGGAGGACCAGGATTTGGAGAAATGTCACCTGAGACTAGGAGAAGAAGGAGGGTGAGGAAGGTAAGATGGGAGTGATTGTTTTGATCGTTCTTCTAAGCAACATGAATGTACACCATGTAATGTACAATGTGTCCTTATCGTTATGATTACCTGAGAACTGTATATGTCCTTTTATGTGACATTTTCTACCATTTGTATTTTTATTACTTTCAATAAAAATATTGAAATATAAAAATAAAGTCCCATATAACAGAAGGCACCACAATATTATTGCTATTACCTATTTATCTAGAATAGTCTTTTATGCACCTCTATGATTTACTTTTCCTTTCTTACTGAGAACTGAATTGTGCTCCATACTGCCTTAGGCCTCATGCACACTGGACGTTATGAAAAAAGAGCTGTAAGCTAGTATCGATGCCAGGAAAAAAGCTGCGTTAAAAACATGATTTTATCAGCATTTTGCATCGTGCATGTTTTTCCGTGCTAGCTTTAAGACACATTTCTCTGTCTCTATTCAAAATCAATGTTCTCCATGGGAGCCCATTGATTTGAATAGAAGTCACACCAGAAGTCAGATTATGATGATCTGACTTGCGGTGCGACTTGTGTTGTGAGGATCTTGAGGGAGAACCCCACAGAATTTTTTTTTTAATTTGCGTAGGGTTCCCCCCCAAGGGGTACCAGACCCTTCAGTCTGGTATGGATTTTAAGTGGAACCCCCATGCCGAAAAAACAGCGTAGGGTCCCCCTAGGATCCATACCAGACCCTTATCCCTGCACACAGCCTGGCAGGCCAGGAAAGGGGGTGGGGACGAGCGGGCACCCCCCTCCTGGACCATACCAGGCCGCATGCCCTCAACATGGGGGAGTGGGTTCTTTGAGGCAGGGGGGCCCTGTGCCCCCCACCCCAAAGCACCTTGTCCCTATGTTGATGAGGACAAGGGCCTCTTCCCAACAACCCTGCGGGTGGGGGCTTATCAGAATCTGGAAGCCCCCTTTAAAGAGGGAGCCCCCAGATCCCAGCCTTCCACCCTATGTGAATGAGTATGGGGTAAATTGTACCCCTACCCACTCACCTGAAAAAAAGTGTAAAAAAAACACACTACATAGGTTTTTAAAATATTTTATTAAATCAGCTCTTCTCCCTCTCCGGTGTCTTCTTTCTTCTGCTCTTTTGAGGGATCTTCTTTCTTCTGAGGGGTCTTCGTCGTGTCAACATGGGAGGAAGAGCAGAGGGAGAAGACAGCAGCAAAAGAGCAGAAGATAGAAGACCCCCTGGAGATGGAGAAGACGCCAGAGCTGATTTAAAAAAATATTTTAAAAACTTGTGTAGTGTGTTTTTTCTTACACTTTTTTTCAGGTGAATGGGTTAGAGGAAATCTACAAACTGGTGGAAAGTCTGCATTGATGATGACCAGGTGTCTCCATTGTATGATTTCCTCTCACATCTTATTCTTGTGACAGCTGTAAAATGTTGTATACAACATCAAAGTAAATGACCCACAGCTCCATATTATGCTCATAAAAATCTTGTATTTATTAATTATTCTACAGTACACAAAACCTTACTACAGCAAGTTAACACGTTACAGCCTAGTCAGCCTTAGTCATGCTTTTCCCACCAGTTCCCAGGGCAAACAGACATGGTAAATTCTCTCAGCGGGGACACGGGCAGCAATGAAAACTAAAACAAAGAATGAAAATGGCTTGTCTATCAGTAGATTTGAAGTATAAGCATAGGTGTGCACAGCCTACTGCATTAGGGTGTGCACCCCAAAGCGCAAACATATTTGCGTGTGTGTGCATGTGTATATACAGTATACTGACAGTGTCAGCAGAGCAATGGGCGGTGTCAGTAGGACAAATATTGGTGTCAGTAGGGCAGTAGACAGTGTCAGTAGTTTTTATTGTTAATATTTTTTCACTATTTTTTTAGGAGTCCCATTAGGGGGCTTTGGTGAAATATCAGGGGTCTAAACAGGGGGAATTTGCACCACACAGGATGAGTAGGGTGTGCCCAGGTACACCTCCACACCCTGTGCACATGCCTATGAGTCAAAGGATGTCATGCCCCAAAATTGGAGTGAAATTAAATGTTGGGACATAGAAGCGGTTGAAGTATCACAAGAAATCTTGTGGTGACTGCTTAAGGTCATGGCTTACTTTTAAAAGTTTCAAATGTAGTACAGATTTACTTTAACAAATGTTTCCTTTAAAAATAAGAAACGGCAATAGGCATAGAGTAAGTGCAGTATTTAGATGAAGAGCTTTTTTCTGAGTGGAAATTGTCCTTGAATGTTGTTATCAGAGACCTATATCTACACTGTTAAGTTTAGCTGTAGGCTAAAACATAGACACACTCAAGGCATACACAAGGTCACATAAATGATGGGGCTCAGAACACCATAACATTAGCATGATGTACACCTCAATCACTGATGCATTTATACCTCAAGCGCTTCATTTTTTTTCTCAGATGAATTTTATATCCTATCTTTTATTGATATTGTAAAAAACATAATAATATAGTGCTGTAATGACTTTTGTGATTTACTGGCTAGTTCATAAATAAGTTAAAGTTACTTTCCAAAACAGTCAATAAATGTGCACTTCAGAACTTTAAATGTGTTCTAGTAAAAGTTAAGAGACAAAAGTAGTTCTTAATGAAAATGCAAAAAAAATAAAAAATAAAAAATTAGCAGGGTATACACAGACAGTTTTATTAATTCAACCAGTGTGTTGAACAGAAAAAAACTATAGATCTCTGCATCCACACAGCATTATGGATGCAGGGATCTCCCCTGCCACGTCAGAACTTTAAATGTATTTTAGCAAAAGTTAAGGGACAAAAGTAGTTTTTAATGAAAATGCAAAAAAAAATTAGCATTGAGGACCCATGGGTGCGCTCCCACTGTGCATGCCCATTAAGGCTACATGCACTGACTGACATACAGGTACGTCAGTTCGCGTAGGAGAGCCGACCTGCCGCACTATATCTGCGTGAGCAGGTCGGCAAGGGGTTAAAGTGAAAGTAAAAGAAAATATTACAAGCAAAAAGGTTCTGTGCTTCTACCCATACAACACAATAGTAGTAGAGATCATGGGTGCTTGATCCACAGTCATTTGTCTGAGAAAATTAATCCATAAAGATGATCAGCACAACCAATTGTTGCTCTTAAAAATCTTCATATTTACTCAGAAACCACAGTGTACAAACTCAGATAAGATCAGTTGACATGTTTCAGCCTACAAGACCTTAGTGATAACCAATGATTAAGAGCAACAATTGGTTGTGCGGATCATCTTTATAAAGTAAAAGGAAATCCCAAATGTAGTTTTAGTGACCTAGAGGGTCCCAAGAAATTCCCTAAATATGCAGGGCGTTCCTCTCACATCCTCTTTTGACAATGGGAAACAAAGTGAAGGGAAATCTCCCCTATTGGACACAGATGGCAAAAAAACTTGACGAGTTATAAGCCGACTTTACTCAATCCAGGTTGTGCCTTTGGATCTACTTTAACCACAATTGCCAAAATGCTGTATTCTGATAACTGTTTTGGGTAAACATATGAAACAATAGTAGTCCACATATTGGCTCAGTTTAGGTGGGCAGCCATATCTTGGTAGGTTTGCAGTTGTGCCATTCTCTTTCCATTTTTGGATGATGGATTGAATAGTGCTGTGTTGAGTTGTTCAAAGCTTGAGATTTTTTTTATAACCTTATCCCTGCTTTAAACTTCTCCACAACTTGTCTGGTGTGTTCCTTGGCCTTCATGATGCTGTTTGTTCACTAAGGTCCTCTAACAAACCTCTGAGGGCTTTATTTATACTGAGATTAAATTACACACAGATGGATGCTATTTACTAATTAGGTGCCTTCTGAAGGCTACATTTTAGTTAAGGGTATAAGAGTAAAGGGTGCTGAATACAAGTGCACAACACACTTTTCAGATACTTATTTGTAAAAAAAAATTGAAAACCATGTTTCTTTTTCCTTCCACTTCTCAATTGTGTCCCACTTTGTGTTGGTCTATCACATGAAACCCCGATAAAATACAGTTACGTTTTTGGTTGTAACATGACAAAATGTGGACAATTTCAAGGGGTATGAATACTTTTTCAAGGAACTGTAAATACAGGCAGAAACAAATATAAGTAAAGACACTTGAAATTAAAAAAAGAAATGCATACAGTGAATACTATCATTACAAGAATTATTTATAAACAGTTATGAGAACACATTATTTTTCACGTTGGTGGTCCTTAAAATGACCCTTAATCTATTTAATTGCAACATGTCTATGCTGAGTGTTATTTACCGGTGTTCTGGCAATATCAGCATGTTAATTTGAGGCTCATATTTATTTATGATGCTTTCAACTATGCAAGCAAAATATGAAGTATGATTAATAAATACAAGCTTCAGACAAACAATAGCATTTTATCATAACTAAAAATTGACAAACAGTGGCATGTAGCAGCTATTATTACAACATGAAAAGTTTTTTGTAAGGAAAATTATAGTGTAATCTTTAGCTAAAATTAATGCATTATTAGAGATTAACTGAACTGCCCTGGTTTGGAGCAGAGTTCAGCGAATTTCAAAGTTTGAATGCCAAACTCAAACCCCATTGAAGTTAATGGGAGCCAAATCATTCAAATCAAAAATGCCCATTTTCAAGGTTAATAGGCAAGGAATTGTCAGAAAATAGCATGGGGGTGCCACTGCCACGTGGAACATGGATTCTAACTATTTAATTTGGTTGGGAGCAGTGATTTTTTTTATTAAAATAAAACTTACAAAGCAAAAAACGTTTTTTAAATTTCCAGCAAATTACTTTTCCCGCCTGGTTACTTTTTTTTAAAAGAAAAAATGGCACACAGACCCCAAAGGTCCCCTTTATGTTGATGTGGACAAGGGCCTCTTTCCCACAACCCTAGCGAGTGGATGTGGGGGTCTGCAGGCAAGAGGCCTATTGAAATCTGGAAGCCTCCTTTAACAAAAAAATCAAAAAATAAATAAACTAGTTATGGGCTCAAGACCAAACCATCACAGAACTGGGTCTCTATAAAAACATATGCCAAAAATATAGACCAATGCATCATAAAAAACAATTTTATTGTACTTGCAACACATTATAAAATCAATCATAGACCCCCATACCGCCATGTCAATATTGCCACATTATTTCACATTCTCACTCATCCTTGAAGTTCTATGCTCATACTATGGAGCATGAGGTGCTAATATGGATACTCCAGTGACTAAACATTGAGGAATTATTACACATACTCTGAGGTATCAATGTGCATACATCAGAGACTAGTAACTGACTCGTTAATGTATGTTCTCTAGTCACTGGGAGGTTACTGCACATTTTCTTAACACTGGCCAATGAAAGTATTCATGTATATATACCCAAGACTAATCACAGAGGGGTTAACACATATTTTGGAGACTAATCAGTGGGTGGTGTACACACATACTCTAGAAACTGTACAGAGAGTTAATAAGCATACTGATAATTTGAAGACCAGTCACCAAGGAGCTGATACACATAATCTGGGGACTAGTCGCTGAGGAGTTAGCACACACACACAATGGGAACTGGTGACTAAGGGCATAATGCACCCTCAGAAACAAGGCCCCTGCGTGAATAATGATAGTACTCTAGAAAATATGTAGTGAAGCGTTAATGCAAATAGTTTGGTGACTTGTCACAAAAGCTTTATGCTCATGATCTGGAAAAAGCATAGGTGGTTAAAGCACGTACACTGTTGATGTAGAAACTGGTTAATGAGCTTTGATAGGATTCTGATAAGAGACCAGTTTGTATTATTGGTGTGGTATCTCACTGGTGAAACATGCTCTGTTCAGCCAATTTTAGCACTGGGGGAAAAACCTACAACAAAGAAGTTACAGTTTTTCTAGTTTATTACTATACCCTCACAAAATTTACGACGACCTGGTTCAACTGGCAAAAATTCAAATCTTCAAGTGACTACCCATTAAACAACACCCCTCCCTAAATCTTAACTATAACAACGGCTCCATACGCTTCTCATGTGATGGGGGGAGACATGGCTGGCCTATGTCTGCCCCCATGCACGAATACCCCCTCTTCTTACCCTACCAAGATATCATTATAACCCCTCCCCATCTCTTTCTGTTTCTTACTTTCCCTCTTCCCCCCTATCTTTCCTTCTCCCTTCCTTCCTACATACCAATAGTTCTCTCGTCCTATTATCTTATCCCAAACAATACAGAGTAACTAAATGTCTAAATGTTTTCAACCCTTCACATATAAAATCTAACATACTGCAGGGGATCCTCATGCCCTGAATTCACATAACCAAAATCAGAGTAGAAAGAACTTTTCTCTTAAATCATTCCCTTCTACAAATCTCATCTAAATTTAAACTATAACCTCCCCATATCCCATTCATCCTTAGCATTACTACCCCTCTTAATTACCAGATACCTTTTGGTACTCCACCTGACTAAAGAACTTGTAATTCCATATGCCCAATGTTCTGTATTGTTTGCCTATTCAATG